>VXBX01001698.1:725325-855507 GCA_013400415.1 Scytalopus superciliaris
CGGCGCGGCCTTTTCGCTGCCGGCTGTTCGCTGGGCAGCGCACCGGGAAATGCTGCCGGCCACCCCGGCGTGACAGGGCTGTCAGCTCCCGGCTCTCCCAGCCCTGCCGCTCCTCGTGTTTACCTCCTCCCCTGTCCCTGTCCGTGCCCGGGGATCGCGCAGCCGCCGGGCTGGGCAGGGGGGCTGTGCGAGCGGGGTCGGTCCGGGAGCTGTGCCGCTGCCTCAGCCCGCTCCATCTGCCCTCCCGGAGCAGCCAAAGAGGAACCCGGCGAAGGCAGAACATAAACAAGCCGAGTGGTGAACGCTCGCAGCTGCAGGGCTCCGAGGCGACGGCAGCTACACCCTGGCTCTGGAAGTGACAGCCGAGTCCAAGGACAAAGAGGGACAGGAATTCCCAGCGGTAAATGGTTTGCAGGCAGGACAGGTGTTTGTAATTGTCGGCCTGTTGTGCGTTCACGGGGTGCAGTGCAGGTAAAGCAGCTCACCTGTTTGATATAGGAAGCCTTGATAAAACCCCTGAGCTCAGGCCAATCTATGGCTGCCCTTTTTGTTGCTGCTTGCATGTGAGAGGCATGTCAGGAGTGATAAGGGAGAGCTGGGTGGAACCGCCGAGTGTTAACTGAAAGAGGAACAAATTGATGTGAAAGGGGGTTTTTATTAAATATTTGCTAATTTTTTTTTTTCTGGTGGAGCCTCTGAGGGATGCCATGTCAGTGGGAAATGGAGCAACGTACTGTCAAGGAGAAGAAACAAATCCATGATTCAAGCTCACTCGTGTTACAAATTTTAAACATAACAGCCCTGAAGAATTTCACTGCTAGTGAAAGTACAGAAAGTCTTTAAAAGCTTTGGTGCACGTATTTTTAGAGGAGCTGGAGTCACAAATGCAGCTTGGTAGAGGTGTGAAGTTGAATATACCAGGAAGTGTTTGAAATAGGCTCTGTGGTGGAAAATACATTCATTTGGTCAAAATGTGTATTTTGAAGTTCATAAATAAGAAAAAATGAGTGGTTTGAATTTTAATGTTAGATTTAAACGCTTCAAACTCTAAGGTGATCTGGATGTTTCATAATTAGTAAGATTGATCTCTTAAAAAAGTTATTTAAAATTATTTCTGCGCAGTGAATATAATATTTTCCTTTGTTGGTTTTTTTCATGTTATTCTTCTCTATATGAGACATTTAATACTGTTTTTCTGTAGGAGAACAGAAAGGTTGTTTTAGGCACTCTCTTATAAATTGATGTTTTGCTAAATAACTATGTTGTTTACTTAACCAGTGAATCATTGTATGTATAAAACAGGCTAGTTATCAAAACATTATTTGTTAGCCCATTCTTACTTGCACAGAACTGTGCTGGTACTTGGGACATTTCTGTGGACACAAACAGAGATAATGGATAAACACAAACATTAAAAAAAGAAAGCCAAATACATTTATCTCTGATTAGATCTGCCTCCTCTGACCTTGCTGTCTGGTTGTTAAATGTTGAGAAAGTTTTATATTAGGTGATATTGTACAGATTCTTCAACTGAATTCTTCATGTGTAATCAGTAGTGGTTAACTGTACTTGTAGTAATCACTCAGAATATTGTGATCTTATTTTTGAGGTAGCAGTTTTAATTTCAGTTGTTCAGAATATCTGGATGAATGCTGCTTCAGAAAATAAGGCCGTCTTTTAAGCTCTGAATGACTGCAGTTTTATTTATTGCAATTGCATTTTGGGAGTAACCAAAGGTTGTGAAGGTGAGGAGACTTGTTGTGGTTAAACGCTCGCAATATAAATAACCGTAGCTAAAATGTAACTTCAGTTGGAAGAGAGGAAATTGTGAGAGCAGGCTGGCGTTATTGGCCTTTGCCACCCTTGAACATGAGGCAGTAGTGCTGTTTTATTTTCCTCCTGCTGGCTGGCACGGGCAGCTGGCTGTGATGTGGCCGTGGATGGGCACCGTGGGCTTGTCTTGTGCCCACCAGTGCAGGTCACGCAGAGCCACATTGGTCTCCCTGAAGTCTGGGCCTGGTTGTGCAGTTTGGGAGTGGAAAGGAAGGGATGCTATTTCAGACCTCTCTTTTTATGAATTTTGCCAGTCGTGGTTATCTTATTTATAGCAGCCAGAGGCACCGCTTTGGGTGTTGCTGTGGGAAAGGTATGGGATCTAAACTGTAGGGAAAGCTCTCCCTGACCCTGCAGAGCTCCTTCTGAGGATGGATTCTTTGTGAGGTAGTGAAATTCATGGGCAGGTCATTGGAGGTGAAGTAAGAAGCATTTTGTTTCAAACTGAGCATAAAATTGTCGGTTATTGTATCAAACTAAGTTTGCAATGGCACAAACTGGTCATGTGGCTGTTGAGTTTGTTGCTTATTTCTTAGTCCTAAGCTGCAACAGCAATTTTCTTCTTAGGGCAGTGCTGCAAGTCAGTCAGGGCCCTGTTTTGGTTTGGTGCCTTTTCCAATGGGTGCCTCTGGTTTTCCACTCCTCTCCTGCCAGTCTGTCCATGAGGATGTCTGGGTGCTCACTCCTGAGGCTTGCCCAGTGTTAGGCCTTGCCTTATGCCAAGGAGATGGTACTCTAAAAACTGCCTCATCTTTTAGTTGTTCTGCTGCCAGTCTTGACAACCCAATTCCTTAAAGCACTGTTACTAGGCCACTAAAACTTTATAAAAGGAAGACCCTTTTATAACTATTGTATTATCTCCAGTACTATTGCATTGTGTTTTATTACTACTGTATTGTCCCAGCACCTCCTGGACTGTACTGTGTTGTCTGTAGAATATTTGAATAAGAAGTCTCCAGGAAAAAGATGGCTGCATGGTGGTGGTGACCAGTTCATTTCAGATCCCTAAGGACTGTGTTTCCCAGTGACTGTTAACGTGTTCTGCTTCAGTAACTTTCAGAGCATAATCACAGACTGAGCGTAAATTCATGAAGGCACTTGAAAATTATGAAACTAGAATCTGTAGGCCAAGGTTCTGTGAATGCTGCTTTAGAGCTGGTCTAACTCAGGCCATTTTCAGCTTATCTGTGCTAAATATTGAGTCAGGTAACCACTGAAACAAAGGAAATACTGAATAATCAGGGATCTGTCAGATTTGGGCCAGAGAGGAAGGCACAGTTGTCCTTCTGCTTAAAAGCAAGGTGCAATTTTTGTTTCATGTGTGCAGGGTGGGAGAAGGGGAACTGCCACAGCGTCAGCAGGGTCAGTGAGTGTGGAGTTTGGAGAAACGAGTGGCTGCTGGTAAATCCATGTCACTGTGGTTGGTTTTGTGCACAGTGATCTCTGAGAAAAAGAGCAGAAAGAAAGCACAAAAGTCGTGCTGTTGTTCAGAAATGTAGAATGCCAGCTAATAGTGAGGCACAACTGGCAGGTGTATCAATTCCACAGGTTTTGCCTCAGGAGAGCTCATGAAATAGTAGTTTTTGAAGGCAGTTTCCTTTCCTGTTTGTGTATCTCTAAAGATGGTACCAGTTGGAGAACTCCAAGCCCATCAGAGCAATGAAAACTGACTTTAATCCACAAGAAAGTTGGTTTTAGTGTGTGTGACTAATGTTGTGTGATGGGCAGAGGATAAATCTTGTTAATGACCTTTGGTGTCTTGATTGAATTTGAAAAATAGCTACATTTGTTTTATTTAAATCAAGGCAAATATATCTAGTGTCTGATCATTAACATCCTCAAGCGTACAGATGTAATAAATCTGACAAAAGCATGATGGAAAACTTGTGCAAATATATAATCATCTATTTGAGGGTGTCGATCTCAACGTGGTGACAAAATCCATGGACTCAGCCCTTGAGCCCATAGAACATGGTATTTTATTTCTCTGGGTTATAAAATTAACTTCTTAAATCCTGGATGTGTTTTTAGGAAAAATGATCAGGGAACCATCTTAGTGGCTTATTCTCTTCTTTCTGTATTCCAGGAAGGAAGTTGTGCTTTATTTTCTCTCATATCTGGAAAACAGTGCCTGAACATTATAGGAAGGTGAGGGTTTTTCAGAATGTGTTGGTTTTTTTAGGGTATAAACCTGTGTCTTTCCATGTCCAGAGCTCTGAGTTTCAGAGGCATGTGATGAAAATGCCTAGATCTCTCAGCCTTTTTTTCAGCCATCAGAATGAATAGGAGCCACTGTGGAGACAGTCTAGATTATACAGCGAGGCTTGTTATGTCAGCCAGTATTTGATGGCTTTAGGGCTCTGTCATATGATGAAAGCAGGTATGAATGCACAGCTTCACACTTCCTGTTTATAAAGCTGCAGAGCTGCAAGTAGCTGCTCAAATTCACAGAGCAGTAATTATTTCACAACTTTGGCATTCAGTTGTGATGCTTGTTTTGGGAGGGTACCTCAGTAGGCTCTGCTGAACATGGACTACAAGGCAGAAGTGACTTGGGGAATTCTGCTTAAACTTCCACAGTCTGATGGAAAGAGGCTGCTTTTCATAGAATCACAGAATGGTTTGGGTTGGAAGGGACCTTAAAGTGTATCTCATTCCACCCCCTGCCACGGGCAGGGACACCTTCTGCTGTCCCAGGTTGCTCCAAGCCCCATCCAGCCTGGCCTTGGACACTTCCTAGGATGGGGCAGCCACAGCTTCTCTGGGCAACCTGTGCCAGGGCCTGCCCACCCTCACAGGGAAAAATTCCTTCCTAATATCTAACTTAAAACTACTCTCTCAGATTGAAGCCATTCCCCCTTGTCGTGTCACTCCAGGCCTCTGTAATAGTCTCTCTCCATCTTTCTTGTGGGCTCCTTCAGATACTGGAAGGCCACAATTAGGTCATGCCTAAGCCACCTTCTTTCCAGGCTGAACCACTCTCCCAGCCTTTCCTCCCAGCAGGGCTGCTCCAACCCTCTGATCATCTTGGTTGTCTCCTCTGGACTTGCTCCAGCAGGTCCATGTCCTTCCTGTGTTGGGACTCTGGGGCTGTGGAGGCAGCTCAGCAGGTGGGGTCTCACCTGAGGGGACAGAGTGGCAGAATCCCCCCAACCTGCTGCCCATGCTGTGGGATCGCCCCAGCACACGGGGGGTTCTGGGCTTGGTCATGTCCAGCCTCTCCCCCACCAGCACCCCAAAATCCTTCTGCCCAGGGCTGCTCTTGGATCTGTTGGAAGGGTTTTTTTAATCTGTAGTTCTTCATCTGCTACGTTTTAACAACCACCTTCTCTTTTATTTCATGTTCCAAGTTTAGAGAAGTGTCCTCGGGGGTTTTCAGCCTCTCACTTACAACTACCCAAGTTCTTTCCTGTTGGAAATGAGGAACATTTGTATAGTGAACTGAAGACAACTAACACTGAGTTTCCTTTCCTGAGATGCCTTCTGTGGTCTTTAAAGGCTCTTTATGAAATACCAGTTGAAAACTTGGGAGTTAGAGGAAAATGGTGCCTTCTGGTTAGACTTCTGTGAGTCCTCTGGTTCTGTGGGAGCTGATTTCATACCTTCTAGAAGGTTTTTAGTAGTTCCTAGGTGGTTCCCAAGCATGGCAGATGCTGGGTGTGCACACAGTGATGCAAGTCTGAGAAAAGAGCACTTAGGAGTGTAGGCTTTTCATAAATAAGAAAAATTTGAACATCTTGAAGGAAAAAGCCCTCAAAACTTGAAATATGATTCAATAGATATTGGGAATCCTATGGTTTCTCACTTCTCAAGTGAATCACGTCTCTAAATACTACTAGTCTCACAGTATTAGCTGCAGTTTTGTCCTGTCAGCATGTTACAGAGATTCGAATCAAAGTGGTCAGGAAAGCTGCCAAAGGGGTGTGAATAGATATCATTCCAGCCATGGGGCTGCAGGTTAAAGGGTAAGCTGAACAAATCCTCATTTTGAGTGCTTAACATCTCAGTATAAGTGAAAACACCACTGTCAGGCTATTCTGTGTGTCGTATATTTTCTTAGCTTGATATAGACTAAAACTCAGTACTGACAAAATTTATTTGTTTTATGGATTATATGCCTATATATCTCATAGACCAGCTGAGCTTGTTCTGCTTTATTTCTTGTATTTCCATCAGTGAGATCAGCTATTTTCATGGACACTTCTTTCTAATCAGTTTCTAGTTTTTTCCTCCTGTAACACCAGGCTTGTTTTTGTTTTTTGTTTTTTTAAATATACAAGCCCAGAAAAAGTTGTTGAACTTTCATCCTTGGAGGTTTTCAAGCTCTGCCTGGACAAAGCCCTGCGGAAGCTGGTTTGAGTTCAGCCTTGACCCAGTTTCAAGCACAAGGTTGAACCAAGTGACCCCCTGAGATACTTTCCAACCTGATAGATTCTATGGAATATTTCTGTTCGTCTTGAATTTTGTAAAGCCTTTTTTTGATGAAGTCCTGAATCTACCTGACAGTGTCCTGCAGAGGAAAAAAAAACCCAAACAAGACACAAATAGAAACTAGGAAGTCTTTCAGAACGACACGAAGCATCTCTAATGAAATGTGAAAGGAAGAAAAGAAGAGGGGGCTACTTTGAATCCTGTTTACTTGACTCGTAGCAGTCTGAGGCTTTCTGGCTCCTGGCACGATGGGAGGAATGAGTAAAACAACCCTCACCCTTCCCTCTGCGCAGGGGAAGGCGGCCCACTGTCTCCTTTCATAACATAAGTAAGGCATTCAGTTCTTTAGTACTCAAAAAAAATGAAATCGGATTCAAAAACTGAGCCCTGCGAAGGGATGACAAGCTTTGTGAAATGAAAAGGAACGTGGCATTGGCAAGGAATGTGGTGAGGGGAGGCAGGAGGTGTCTACTGAATGCTGTAAATTCAGGTTATTGTACAACTCCTGCTTTGAGGTAGGGCTGGTTATAGTTTTTCTGGATTTAAAAAACAGGTGTTACCAGTGCCTGTCATTTAAAAAAGGACAATATTTCAGTATCTTCTGAAAATGAAGTGTATTTTTGATTAGGTTGTGAATTCATACATTCATATAAATAATTTGGTATATTGGGAGATCTAATGAGTCCTTGAGCTCTTATGGCATCTGTATGACTTAGTTGTTAATTGTATTTAAAATCATCCTGCTATGACTTTGTTAGTAATTATTATTTAAAAAACCCTGCTCTTTTTCTGGTCCAAGAAGAAACTCCAAATACAGTGAGCACACAGAAAACCAGCAGAGGAGGAATAGAATAAGTGATGTGTTTTCAAATACTGGAATTGTTTCTGTCCAGTGACTTCAGTTATTTCAAAGACTGACGCAAACCAGAACTACCCAGTTGGTTTTTAGGGCTCTTAAAGGCCTCCTTTTAAGCCTGTCTTTGCCTGATGATTTCCTGGTTTGTTTCTGTATAGGAAAGAAAATTCTGGAGGTTAATTCTAATTAAGACTTTCAAATTTTAAATCTTCTAAAAACAAGTTATTTCTTAATTTGTTCTATTGCTTGAAACAGGTGCTTTTTCTTTGTTATACTTAGTCTGAATTATTGTGAATGTCCATGTGATATTTGCAGTATTGAAGAACTAAAAAAAATGTCTTTAACATTTAATTTTCATATGAAAAGGTCGTTTACATAATGAGACAATGAAGCCTTTGGGCAAAGATGAATGTAGAAGAAAAATCCATTAAGGTAGATTCTGCCTGAGAGTTTGAAAGGGTCTAATTCACAAAACTTTGAATGCTAGATCATTGCTGGCACTTACTGGAATAAAAATCCCCTGCTCACCTAAAGAGTAGCAAAATCCTAATGCACATTTTCTTTTGTGATTTCTTCAGGGACACCTTACCTTTGGTGGTGATGGCTGTGTCTGTGGAGCTTTAGTATTTGCAGCTTAGCTGTGTAATGATACCTGGCATTTCTTTTTTACCTAATGAATTCTAACACCTCTGAGAAGTGGGTTTTTTATGGGCTTGTCTTGAGCTGAGCAGGGCTGACGTAGTCCCTGTAGGTGGGGATGTGTTTGGGAAGTGCCTCGCTTTTAAATGCTGGTTTATTAATCTGGAGTAAAAGCTCCTCTGGATTTTGGACTTTTATTGGGTATAAGCCAATTTCACATCTTGGTTTAACACAAAATGTGTCTGCATATGATTTTTGCAATGGTTCACCAAATCTGCTTAAAAACTGATGCAGGTTATAATCTGTGTAGACCACTAAGTCATTCATCATAGTGGCACTTAAAGAAAAGCCCCTTAATTATTTGAGTGTATTACTGACATGTGCCTGAGTTCTAGAAGATAGAGATGTGAGATTACTGTTTAAATAATATAATAGGTGAACAAAATCACTGTCTTTTAAAAATATGCTGACATTTGCAGCAAGGCCTTCTTCTGGGGTTGAGTAAGAGAGGGTATGGCTGAGCAAGGTTTGGACAAGGGGCAATCAGGCAGTTTGTAAGGCCCAGGGTTTATTTCCCATTGTATTCTTTAGTTACTGTGAATGGTGCAAGCACTGCCACAGTCACTTACCTGAATCCTTGCCTCCCCTGAAGTGATCAGCTGTCACAGGTAGGCTGACCTGGCAGATCAGGTGACATGCTCTGATCTCCAGGGCGTTTAAATCCTCCTTTCCCCACTCCTTTTAACCTGTCACAACACAGGACAAGCCTGTTCTATCCCACGGAAACAACATGAGCTGTGCTTACCATGGGGGGATCTTTGGGTCAGAATAGGGTCTTAATAATGGTGTTAATTAACCAGATAGGTTCTGAGGTGGAATGCACTGCAAACCAGGGATGCTGTTGGAACCAGCAGGAGCAGCCTCTCCCTCGTGCTGGGTGATGCCAGACAAACCGAGCCGGGCACAAATAACGTCGGGCTTTGTCAGACACTGCAGTTTTGCCTTTTAGAGTGGTTTTAAATAGTCAGTGAGACATTCTGTGCCTTAGAAAGAGGTTTGACTTCCTCCTGGTCAGGTTGTCTGCAGCCACAGGGACAGGCAGTGAGGGCTGGTCTGGAGTGTGCAGCCACAGCAGCCATCAGTGCTGTACAGCTACAAAGGGAAAAGGAATGGATAACACTTATTTTGATGATTTTTTTTTAAAATGTCCAAATCCTTTGAAGTTGTTTCACTTAGTTTAGAGTCTGAATTAGACCCACAAGTTGTGAGAAGCAGTGTCAGCAGGCCAAAATAAGAGATAATTGCATTCTGTATAAAAATGTATGCTTCATCCTTAAAAAATAAAACCTATCACAAGCCCTTTTGAATTCTTCCTCAAAACCAGTGGTTTTATTGACATTGTATCTATCTTTTTGTTAGCTGGTCTTCAGTTGTCATCCACTCATAGTTTAATTTCATGTTATGTATTTAGTATAGAATACATGCTTATGGTTTTTTTGTGTTTTGAATTGATGTTCCTTATCTGAAATATATGAGAATGGCAGTGCTCAGGGTCTGTCCTGTGGCAGAGGCTTTGGCAGCAAAATCTTGAGCTGAAATATTTTCTGTCTCAGTGGGATTCTACAAACACAAATCTGACTTAGTTGGATTTCTTTACAGGTAAAAATCACAGAATGGTTTGGGTTGGAAGGGACCTCAAAGATCATCCCGTTCCACCCCCTGCCATGGGCAGGGACACCTTCCATATCCCAGGTTGCTCCAAGCCCTGCTCAGCCTGGCCTTGGACACTCCCAGGGATGGGGCAGCTACAGCTTCGCTGCCCAACCTGTGCCAGAGCCTGCCCACCCTCACAGGGAGGGATTCCTTCTCTATTTTAAACCTAAATTTCCCCTCCTTCAATTTGAACCCATTTCTCTATGTCCTACCACTGCAGTTTCCTCTCTGGCTTTGCTGTAGGCTCCCTTCAGTTACTGGAATTGTTTTAATGATCAATTTTGCTCCATTAGTTTGCAAAATTTGTTCTTTTAAGATTCTGAGACCTTGAATGAAAAAAAAAAAAAGGTGGAAGAAACGCAGAGCCCTAAACAGAACAGGAAGTGCCAGATTGAATAAGTCTGTGGATGTGAAGAGAAAGAACTGAGAGTATTGGGATAGTAATTATGAGAACTTGAGTTTTGCAGATTGAATTTGTTCTAAAAATGAACTTGAATATGGCATCATGAATGTATTTTGGGCTGAAGAAGCACTTCTTTTTAATCCCTGTTTCTAGCTGTTAGGTGTTACCCAGAACCAGAATCTTACTCTGCACTGGAAATTTCCTAGTCTTGTAAAGAAGGTCTTTAGCACATTTTTCCTGGTGATGTGGTACAGTTAAATCCTGGATTTTAGTGTAAAAATGTAAGAAGTGGATTTGCACTTGGCACAGCTGAAGCAGCAGTGCTTTAGGATAAGTCATGATCAGCAGTGGGTGCAGTGAGGACAGCCTGGTCTGTGTTCTCTGAGGAGCTCAGTGAAGGTTGTTGGAGTGGAAAAGTAATGTAAGAACCTTTTGGTCTCTGTATTCCAGTCTTGAAGCAAACAATGCTATTTTTCTTTTCCTAAGGAATTGTAATTGATCTTTTTGCCATTAACAAATCTAATCACCTTGTTTAAAGAACAGTGGTGTAAATGTCTTGTGAGAACTGATCTTACTCTTTAAATAATGAGTAGATTGCACCGTCAATAGGTCAGAGGAGAAGGAACCACAACATACATGAGTTCCAATGCAGCACACAAGCTAAATATCTGCAGAAGCCAGAGGATCACAGGGAGGGAGGTTAGAAAGCAGACTGTCAAACATTTGGTAAATATAGAATCCTATAAAATGTTCATAATTTATTATGTAAATGTACTGCTGCTAATAGAGACTGTAATGTCCTTGAGGATATCTTGTGAGTCTCCTTCGGGGTTCAGGGAGAGATTCCAGCTGCTGATGCTGTTCAGGGCACTGGAGCCCTTGGTGTAAAGCTGTTTTAGTACCTTTTCTGTTTCTGTGGAACAGTGGGCAGTGTGTTTGTGTGCAGCTCTGAAACTGGAGTCATCCCATCAATCTGAGCTGGGCAGTGGCACTGGAATGACTGAGGGCTGGTTTCCCATGCAGCTGTCACAGGGCCTGTCTAAATGTGCTGTTTCATTCTTCCCACTGGAGCACCTTAGGAATAGTACACATCTAATGCTGCATATCTTTAGGCATAAATTTTGTGATATAGAACTGGTATGGCACCTTTTAGGGTAATTCTTCTAAATACGAATGCTCAGATGTTAATTGAGAATTCTCTTAACAGGAGATGCAGCAGTGGGAACGGAGTTTGGAAATAGTAATGCTAATTGTTTGCTTTTGTCTGTTAAAAAATAAACCTCTCATTCAGTTCTTGGTGTTCTACCAAACCTGTAATGGGGTCCCAGAACTAACCACATGGTAGTTCTTGTTTTATTTCTTGACACTCCAGGCCAGTGTTTCCCTTTGTGATTCTGCTGTTATTTTTCAGCCATTCACAGGTTGTGTAGCAAATTTGTTATGTTGTTTTAACAGTGCAACAGGAGACCTAAATTTGTGACCTGACAGTACAATAGTTTACTTTTCATGTGAGTTTGAGATTATATTTTAGGCAGATGCATCCCCAAGAGTTGGGGATAGGAAGGCTCAGAGTGCAGAACCTTTTACTGGCCATATGAATATACACAGGCATGGAGTGTGTTTGTGCCAGAACACTCAACTTGCAAGTGAGTAATATTTTTATTCTGACTTCAGAAATTAAGATGTAGCAATGTATAAATATTATCTGAATCTTTTATTATTATTGTCATAGTATTTAAGTACTGTGCTTTACTAGAGTTGGCTATTTTAGCTGCCAGAGGCAAACACTGCAGTATTTGATCAAAACTATACCAGCAATCCCAAATTAGAACTCCTTCCTTGCCTCTCATCCTCACTAAAAGTGATGGGAAACTCTGCCTTCCTATGCACAAATTGCAGGTTATGTGTAACTTTCAGGCTCAGACTGTGTATTTTTTATTTAAAGAACAATTTCTATTATAGCTGCATTTAGTCTCTTTGGCACTGTTGGGAGATATTTGTTATATTACAGTTTATTTTGTAGCAAGGTCCTTATGTGGTGTTTGCATTTCTATAGTTGGCATTTGCCTTTCATTTTAACAGGCTGTTTATTTCTTGGAAGTGAGTTATATATTGTAATTTTGTGAATCTTAACAAGCATAAATGTCTAGATGATTTTCATGGTGGTAATAAAGCGGGAGCAGCTTTTTTGAATTGTGACAGAAGCTGCTCTGCTCACCTTTAACAACACAAACTTGCAGTGTGTTGGCCAGGAAAATTGATGAAGGGACAGCTCAAGAAGGGTGGCATCCTGTGATGAACCAGGGCTAGGAATTCCTTTGTTCCATCCCTGAGAACGAGTACCAATTCTTTAATTGGCCACAGGAATTACTTCAGTCCCTAATATTGTGTATTGTGCCTGAATTTGCCCTTGTAAAAGTGGTGACATTGACTTGGCTGCTCTGCAGAGGTCACTGAGTTTTCAGGTTCTTTCCGTGGCTCACAGGGTTGGACCAGCAAGCAAATCAAACCCAATTCCTTTAATTCCTGAGGATATAAAATATAGCCAATAAGATCCACATGCTCAGATGGTGGGAGGATTATTACACTGTTGTTGTTATTTCCCTGGCTGTTAAGTCCCAGCTCCTCTCTGCACTGGGTTTACTGGGAGGGCTGTCACCAGAGCCGTGCTGATGAGCTTTGCTTGCAGCCAGCATAATCCCAACAGTGCCAGTGTGTGTCCTGATGGAGATACAGAGGGATAAACCAGGCTGGGAATGCTGGCATTCCTTTGGGGATGGTAACTGGGAGCAGTGAGCTCTTTGAAGATTAGAAGAGTCCCATAAAAGCCAAGTATTGGTGTTACAGAAAACTGGCCAGTCCTTTTGTAATGACTAAATCCAAGGGGAGCTTTATCCCCAGAATGAGCCACTTCTACCAAAACCAAAGATAGCAGGAGGAAAAAACTAGAGCTGCACTGAATAATTCTTTTTTTTTTTCTTTTTTTTTAAATACCAGAACTTTGGTGATGTTATCCTTAAATTCCTGTTACTGGTAAATGGCATGTTGAGACTGGGAGATCTTTAAGGAGATGCACTGTGTAAATTGAGTGGTGTCATTTTTGATGCTCCAGCTATGAAAGATTCCTTGAGAGTGGGTTAATTTTTTCCTTAGGGGAGGCAAGATTTTTCTGTCTCTGTTTCTGCCCAAAATATTCCCCAGTGGATTCCCTTTTGGCAGGGCTGTGTGGGTGTGGAGGTTGACTTTTTACTCAGAGCTGGTTCAGTTATCTCAGTTGCATTTTGCAGTTTGTTGTCCCTGTTTGGGGTTGTTCCCAAACATACTTTATGTTCACTTGCACATTTTACCTCTTTTAGAAGCTTTTTAGTAATTGCTTTGGTTCTTGACAACTTCATAACCGCAGCCATTAAGTCACAATAAAGACTAATGAAAAAAGTAATAAAATTTCCATGTATAACTAGGATGAAGATTCCTGGGGGAAATATTGAGCAAGTGATTACAGGGAAGATAATTGTCTGGTTAGAGAATTATATGCCCTGTGAGTTTGATATTGAACCTTTAAAATTGTCACTTAAAAATCAAAATATTAGAATTCTGAAAACTTGAGCTGAAAGTGAGGAAGAGCTTGAGACAGGTGAATTTTTCTTGCTTTCGGAAGGATGAGCAGGTTGTTTTATTGAATTCAGGTTTGGTTATTTTTAGTAAAGAATACATGCAATGTTATGCTGATGGTTGCAAATTATTGCTTGCTTTGTGTACCTGAGATCTGTGGGGATGGGGGGAGTTTTGGTTTTTTTAGCAAGTTGTTTTTCATCAAGTGGTGACGTTGGAAATCCATTGTGTGTGTTTGTAGAGTGTTGTGAGCATTTTGATGCTTATATTTCTGGGGGAAAGTACCAGTCCTACTAGAGAGATGCACTTCAGGCAGATGAGCTCAAAGTTCCTTGACCCTTCACCTGAACTGACCTTTTTATCCTCTGGCTTTTTCTTCCTGCCTTATGCAATGCTTTGTTTCCTGTTTTGATTTTCAGTATTGTCAATACATTGTAGTCTTGCCTTGATTTGGCTGATTGGGTGTTTTTGCTGGCAACCTGTGAACTAGAAGTAATTTCGTGTAGTCAGATTAAATATTTGAGGCTTTTTGGTGTGGTTACTGCTGCTCATCCCATTGGCAGTGAGGGTTTGCATGTTGCTTTTGTGATTTTGGTTTTGTTTCTGTGTCCAGTTAGTTTCTAGATGATGTTATGGCTCAGCTTTAGTAGCCAGGGCAAATTAATTCCACCTTCCCTCAGCTAAACTCTTAGGATTCTACCCTTTTTACTGATTAAAGCAGCTTTTCAGTAGTAGCTTGTAATACGTTTACAGTATCTTAGATAATTTATCACACACCTGTCTGTAGGCTAGAATTTATATCCATTTTAGTGTGGAGAGAAGACACAGGGAGGTTAAGTGGCTCTTGCCTGAGTGTCTCAGGCAGTATTAAGAGTTCAAATGCTTTTATTCTTCCCCTTTGCTCCAACAGACACATCTCTGCTTTGGAAAGCCCTGTTTTCTATCTCATTCTCCATCTCCCCAGCATTTGATATCATTGCCACTGGATTTTGAAGAATAGAGGGGAAAACGTTGTAAGGGAAGGTGTGTTTGTGGTTGGTCTGACTTTCCAAGTAAATATTAAATAGGAATTCTAAATGCACTTATTGTGCTCGTCCTCACTGCACGTGTCCCAGGTGAGGTGTGTAGTAATTATGTTATCTAAGCTGTAATAAATTCACTAGGCCTGACTAACCACTTTTAACCTTTAGACAAACTCACTTCAAAATGAACATTTGTTTCTTTTAATGCTTAACATTCACATGTGAGCTGTTGCAGCTTAAGCAGCAGTGCTTGCTTGTCAGTGGTGGTGGTGCTTGTCCTCAGTGCACCTGTAAATCTTTAATTTGAATGTCTTGGAGCAGCAGCAACGTGGGAAGGGGAGTGACTCTGTTCTTGCTTCAGGGGCCAAGAAGAGAAGGTAGTGCATGGCAGCTCTTGCATTCCTGATGCCAATAGTGTCCTAGTGTTGCATCATTAAAAAAGATTATGTAATTAGGGAAGATGTTAACCACTTTCTTACAGTATTTGAATAAAATACTATTGAGGTAATTTTTTTGCAAATTTTAATGTAGTCTCTAAGGAAGTATCACAGAATATGCAGTGTGGGTACTTTGATTAGTGAGAAATCAGTTTTGGTGTCACCGTTTTCTTCTCTTTCTCCAACACAGGAAGTGAACAAGCAAAAATATCAATATTAGGTGTATTTAGTCACGTAGTCATATTTTTATGATGACTCCTAAAAAATTTCACCAGCAGTCTGTTCACAGCAGAGTGGCTTTTGCTGAGGCAGGTATTTGGTTCCAGCTCTCGTTGTCTGAAGTTGTCCAGTGCCTTTCAGTGTGACCTTTGTCTGGGAGGGACAGAGGGTTGTGCTGTACCTGAACCACACATGACAGAGTGTTTTAGAGCCTTCCAAGATGAAAGTCAAGAAGGTGGAGGTGGGATGAGAGCTACAGGATGTGGAAAGAAAAAAAAGTCTGTAAAGTGAATAGAGATGAATAGAGAACGTGGCTGCAAAACTTGCTGAAGCTCCACTGTAATGGTTGATTTCCTCCAGCTTAGTTTAGACAGAACTTAAGGTACCTCTGAACATGAACTTTTACATTTCAGACTGGATAAGCAAAAGGATAAGTTTCTCCTGCTTGAAAAGGAACTGTGTGATACATAAATTAGGGTTTATGCACACTATTTGGGCTACAATTTTAATACAGAACACACTTTAAACTTGAGAGTAGTTGATTGGGCACATGGAAATACTACAACATCTGAGTACTAGACAGTAGATGCTTCAGAGCATTAACCTTGGTTTCACACCCCCCTCGGTTTTGAGGAGGAGGAGGGTGGTGGCTTCAGCTGTGTGCCCTGCCCTCCTTTTCCAAATGGCACATCCCCTCTGGAGCCCAGCCTGTGGGTGTCTGACCTTTGGCTTCTGCATAAATGGAGCATGGTTTTTTCGGAGACACATGCCCTGCAGCTCCCATTTATATCATTGGCAGAGCTGACAGGGATCCCCTCTGAAACTCAGGCCAGTCTTACAGGTTTGAGGTTTAAGCTGAGTTGGGCATCTGGGCTTGCATAGTTTGAGCTTCAGGTGTGGTTTTAGTCTAGAAGGAAAACTGCAGGGTGACTTGGTGATAAATGTGTGAAGGCAGAGCAGAGAGGGTGGATTCCAGCACGGGACTCTTTTGGAAGGCACTACACAAGTCATTACCTGGATAGATGGGAATTAAAAAGCACAGTGGAGTTGTACATCCATATAAACAGCACTGAGTGTAAGTAACACTATGAAACTAAAAATACCCTCTGCAGTTGGTGAGGTGGAGGTTTGTTACAATTACTTAAAGCTGGGTGACGTTTTTAGCTGAGGTTGTGTGGTTTCATTTAAACTTTATTAAACAAACTGGAGCTCGAATATTCCCTGGAGAGTTGGATGCAGCACTAATCTCCTGTTAAACTGTCTCCAGCTTTCCTGGAAAGGCTCCAGCTGAGGTAGCAGCGAGGTTTGTCTTAGCAAAGTTAACCCAGACACAGCGACAGCCCGTGACTTCTCCTTTTGGGGAAAAGCCCCTTGGTTCCAACTGTGGCTTTTGGAAGCAGGCAGATACATTTTTGAGAATTAACATACCATGTTCAACTAGTGAAACTTTTATGACCTTCAGTTACAACCTTCCAGGAGAAAGTTAACTTCTGCAATTCAGAGGTGTAAAGAATTAGATTCGCAGTTCCAATTTCGTCGCTTCCCCTACAATAATTTTTAGGTGGTGCCACCTGTTGTTGGTAGCCGTGATGTGGAGGTGGGTTTTGCCGTGTTGAGGAGGTGGCTTTTGCTGTGTTGACTGCCATGAACTTATTTTGGGAAGTTGTAAGTGTTCTGTTTTTGTCTCTCAGGTTGTGAATGCAACAACAGTGTATTTAGTGGTGCAGTGTCTGTCTCCTGTGTCTAATGACAGTAGCTTGTGAATGGCCTTTTTGAGGTGTTTGTAGACAACTGGCTCCTCACAGTGTTTGGACCGTGCCTTTGGAAAAAGTGAATATACTTAAGGAAAGAACTTTAGGAAACAGGGTTGTCACCTCTAGTTACATCTAAAGGCAGGATTAAAAATACCTCTGTGGTCTGTGATGCTTTGTGTGTAGGGCTTGTGGAATTGAGAGAAAAAACGTGGCTTCTGGGGATGTGTTCTAATTTCTAGTGTTATTATAGTAATAGATGTATTGCTTTTGGAAATTTTCCCTTAATAATTTAAGACTTAGTTTTATTTCCTCGCAACACACCATCATGTTCTATCTCTGCATTGAATAATTGGTACTTTGGTGTTGGGGTTTTGTATTCAAATATTTTGTCTTCCAGACTCATAGTAAACACTGATAATATCTTTGATTTATACTCTGCTCATTTCAGTTGTACTTTCGTGTGCCTGGATCTAGATGTATAATGAACTTATCTTTACAAAGCTTTGCGGATGATTTTAAATGGCCAGCATCAGTCACTTTAATGGCTCCTGGGGAAGCAATGGAAGTAATTACCTTTCCTGTTAGTCCATGACCTGTTTTGTAGTTTCTGCATGCAAACAATAATATTAAGTGGGCTCTGGCACTAATAACTTGCTTTTGAAATATAACATGGACCAGCAGTATCAACTTGTCATTTCTATTAAATACCCTTTGGAAAGTCTTGGTAGTATTGGTTGGTAAGCCTCAGTCCCAACCTTCCCTTCACCTTCACCAGGGCTCCAATCACTCCCACCTATCACGATACACATATTTATATGGGATTTTCCTGTTCCTGAGCACTGCCTGAAGTCCACAAGGGGCAGTCGTGGGTGCTGTAAGCACACCAGGCGTGTTAGTGCTTTGTGTTGAAACTTGGAACCAAATGACCACACACCTGATTGGATTAACTGGGGAGGAGATCAAAAAAATTAACAGAGGGGGAGAAAAAAATTCAGAACGCAGTCTGTTTTTATTAAAACTGTGTGTGTGTAGGGGTATAAAAACTGCAATAAATGAGAATATTTTCATCAAAGAACTGTTGTTAGATTTAGTGTGGGATCCAGGTTGGCTGCTTTACCTTGCCAAAAGAACAAAGCCAGTAGTTTCCCCTTTCCATGTCCCCTGAGAATCCCAAGCTTTTATTCATTAAACACTTGGTGGGGAGTTGTCCCTGTTGGCTGAAAATTTTGTGTAGTTCTCTTGTGCATAAGAGGTGAGAGGAGGTGAAGCACTTCATTTCTTTCTTCTTTGAGTACTCATTAAAGCATTGCATGTAAAGACACAAGAACAGAAAATGCCTCTCTGGACAGATGTTGTTGTGAAATAGTGAAATTTAAACACCAGATGAGCCAGGTAACAGTATTATACCAACATTCTTCTGCTGTGTAATTAAAGCGTGCTTGGTTCAGTAGAACAAGATGTGTGATAATGCTAATCATCACGGTGCTAATTGATGGCTCTGGTGCTATGTGGCTCACACTTGAGGTTTATTTCTTAGATACTTTGGGGTTTATTTTTCTTTCTGGTCAGAAGTACCCAGAATCTGTAATAAAATTTGAGGTGAAATGTAACCCAATTTCTGTTTTTACACCCAATTGTTAAGGGGAGCCAATAGTCTGTTTTGGTGTTGACAAGGATTCAAATCAGGGAGGAATGTTTTAATGTGATTTGCTTATCAGGACTGATTTTTCTTTTGATGAATGAATTAACTGAAATGTAGAAGTTTTGCTGAGTGCTGGATTAAGCCCTTAAGGGTTCTGTTTTATTTTGGCTGACAAAAAGCCTGACAAGCCTTTGGCCATGTCAGTGTTGATTCTGTCTGGCTTCTGCTATCAGGGTAAGGAAAATGCCTTACTATAAATACAGTGGCACAGCTCCCATGTGCAGCATCATTCCTGCAGCCTCTGGATGGTAAATAACTCACCCTGCACCACCCGGTGCCTTCCAGGGGATCCAGGCCAAGCCACCCTGTTCCCGAGGCTTGGCTTTGCACAAAGGACTTGTTTTGTTCCGCCACACACTTCCCTTCCCAAACACTTTGTTAGAAAGTTGCTCCGTGCCCCTGCAGTCTGGAGGCAGGCCTGCTTTCCAGGAAGCTCCTAACCCGGGATGGATGGGATGGCAGCAGCTCTGCCACGGGGACAGCCCTCAGCAAGTCTGAGCAGGTGGAGCTGGAGCAGATTCTGCCTGTGCAAGGAAATCTGGGGGGAGGAATTCCATGTAGTCCAGAGTTTTATTCCCATTAAATCCTGCCTCGCTGCACTGTCTCATGAGTGTGCAGTGGTGGTGGAGCATTTGATCTTTTTTAATACAGAAAATCAAATTGGTTGCAAGATGAAGCTGCTTGAAAGATGCTCTTGGAGCTGCTCTTAATAATACTCGCCACTGTTGGTGTAGATGATTTCTCTGGCTTACGTGCAGTGTAAAACTGATCATAAAACTGGCTGATCTGCCTTTGTGTGACAATAATGGTGCTGAATTTAGAACAAATTATAAGACACTACTGAAGTCAGAAAACTTAGGCAGTGAACTGGTGTTCACATTGATGTTAACTATAGGTCTGCTTCACTTCTCTCTTTTCAAGGGAGATGACATTCTTAGATCTCATTTTCTGGTAGTCACATTTTCCTACTATTTAGGTGAAATCATGCATTTAATTTCTTTGTGTCTTTTTGTTGTAAAGGTAAATGTAAGGCATATAGAATTTTGAGATTCCTTAAGCTATTACCTTTCTCTAACATCTTTATTTGCTATTTTCCCCCCCTCTGTTCTCACTCAACACAGTCACAGACATAGAGCTGAAGAGGCTGAAAGATGCTTTCAAGAGGACTTGTGGACTCTCATATTATATGACCCAGCAGTGCTTCATCAGGGAAGTTCTTGGTGATGGAGTCCCTCCAAAAGTTGCCGAGGTGAGCTCTGAGCTTGCTGTTTCTCTGGAAGCCAAATGCAGTGGATGTGCAGACACAAATGGGCTTAAACAGACACAGGAGCTAATTGAATTTCTTTCCATTTTTCATACATCATTACAATGTATGTTCTCTGCCTGAAGATGATGTTCCAGACTTGGTTGTCAGGGATGTGAGCTGGACTGAGCTGCTGATTCCATCCCACAGATAGGTAGTAGATGGCTTTGAAGTAAACCTGAATATCCACATGTAGGTTTTGGGAAGTACCAGACTGGGAATTTGTAACAAAGCCATTACAACAGTGGATTTTATTTACTCTGGAGATTGATTTGCTCTTGGTTTCTCTGGGATTCCGTTGACTTTTACTTTGTTTTCTAAAGTGCAGGTTAATCTTTACAAGCTCTTAAAAATAATTTCATATATAATAGATGTATCAACAGACTGAAAAGTAGCCAGAATCAGAATATGCTACATGGATATAAATACTGTGTGTACATATCTCAAACCAGTAATACCATCCTGCACACATGCATGCTTAACATTTTTTTCCTCTTCCATAGAGGCCCCTGTCTTGAGAAAGAAATTAAAATACTATTGGTAGAGACAAAAAGATGGGCCAGACCTTTCAAATGTTATCTTGCTCCATGTCATTCCTAGTCACAGCTTCTATTTTTGGCCTGCTCAGTGGTGTTGCCCTCACAGGCAGCGTGCAAGGCTTCCAGTGTTATTCAGATAATGTGAGTGCTGAAGTGTGCATTGCAAAAGGTTTAACACCCAGGCACAGTTACTTTTTCCTAAAAGCTTAATCTTTTTCTTCCCCCATGCTTTTTTCCTACATGTTGACAAAGAGGATGATACTCCTTGCTTCTGTAAACACTTTGGGTTTTGTGTGGGTGTTTAAGGCTTACCAGGGAAATTTTCAATGCGTGTCAACACCAGCAAATTAAAAAGAGGGATGTGATTTGCCCACAGCTTAAAGCCTCTCTTCAGTATTCATTTCTGTTTTCTGGATTCTTTGCCTGTTGGTAGCTCATAAAATTAAACAAAAACTGTGTCTTACACTGCACATGATTGGTTTGAAATAATATAAAATGCTGAGAATTCTGAGTTAACTTGTACTTTTGTATCCTTTTTATGTCAACATTAAGGATTAAATCACTGATACGGACACAAATAGAGATTCTGGATTTTTGAATGTTTTCTGGCTACTCTGTTTTATTTTTTAAGAATCTGTCCTTAAAGCCACAATTTCATGATGATGATGCCTTTTAACAGTTGTTATGGTTATACAGCAGTTCTTGGGTTCCAGGTGGTGGAGTATAATTAATGGAAGACTCATAATTGGTTACTGATGGCAACTCATCAGAACTCATCTCAAAATTCAAGTGCAAATGATGGCACTTGTAGCAGTCAGACTCAGGCAATGCAGGATGATATCTGTGAGCCTGAATACTGTAAATTTGGACAAAATTTGGATTTGATTCTGCTCAGATTGTAAAGGGGTGCTTTGTAACTCCTGGCTGCAGGATGGGGAAAGGCAGGCAAAGTCATTAGGCAGCTAAAGACCTTGTTCTGGGTTTTCAGCCTTTCATGAAAATAGATTATTTTGAGCCTCAGGTTGCTGGGCTGGCTGCTCTGCATGTTCTGGATGATAGTTTTTCATATCTGAGTAATGATAGGCCTTCAGGAATTTGTTAAATTGAAAACACAGGAGCTCTGCAGCAGGAACATAGAACTGAGAACTGGAACTTTGGTCAATTCGCATGATCATCATGCACAGGAGACATATTTTACATGTTCTGGACAGTTATGTTCTCCAGAGGTCTCTTGGAAAATGGAGGTATTAATACATTGATATTGAGGGATGTGCTGTGTCTGTGGTGTTAAACTGCAGGAGAGCTGCTTGGGTGGTGAGAAGTGTGAACACAGCTTTTGTTTTTAAATGTAAGGAAATCATGTAATTACCATATGCAGTTGTGGGCACCTTGATAGTTAAAGTGTTGTGCAGAAGGAGGTAGAAGGCCAGAATGATGATTATGATATTTTAAGAAAGTCTTTTTTCATAGTTTTCTCTTTTAGGCTGGGGAGGAGAGTGGTGTTGAGAAAGGAGCTCCTGACTTGGGCCCGTGCAGTCATTCCAGTGACTCATTAAATTCTATCTATTATAAATACCTACATACATTCTGATTGTGAGGTGGTTTGTGCACAGCAGGCAGTGATCCTCACTGAGGAGCTGAGTGTCAGCGCAGCTTTTTCTCCAAGTGTGACTCACTGGTTGACAAGCTGCAGCCCCAGAAATGCACAGAGAAGAGGGATGATGCCAACAGAGACATGAGGGACACGCTGAGGGGGCTGCCAGAACAGGAACACAGACTCCTCAAGGGCTGGGAGACAAGAGGGGGTCATAAGGATAAAATCAGGAAGGAATCCAGGACATCTTATACTCCAGAGAAGGGAGCCAGGAGGATGTCTTGAGCATCCCCTGCTCTCCCAGCAGAGCTCATGGGCACAGGGCCAGGGATTGGGACCCAAAGGGATTTGCTTGCAGGGACTGAGGCTGCTTCCTAGAAAAGAACCATCTCGTTTTGTTCTTCATGAGACATAACATGTCAGGCTTAAATCTTATAAAAAATACTACTTTGTATGATATAATTGTACTAATTTTTACATTGTGAAGTGGAAATTGCTGTGATAGTCTCGGTGTGGCTGTTTTAAGTAAAGCTGCAACAGTATTAAGTAATTTGGGAAAATACAAAACTGCATCATGTTTTGATGGTGCATATTGTCAGAAGTTTCCAAATAGCACATTAATGTGAATAATTGTGGAGCCCTTTCTTTAAACATGCACACTAATCCCTGTTATATATTGTTATGTGACCATTCAGTGTTTATGAACTCTTCCCAAGGAACAATTAAGCAGCTACACTCAGAGCAATGCCAGCTGCCCGTGGTCAGAATTACATATATTAAGTACTGATAAATTGGGCATTATACAGAATTCCTCTTCTGTGTTTATATCAGCAGCAGACAATGTGTTATGTTGAAATAATACACAAATGTAATATTTGGCATTCAACTGATGCCATAACTGAGATACACAAAGGTCAGCAGAAGTGAGTGGATGTTTTAACTGCATATTTTGAAATAAGTAATGATTCCAGTGTAATATAAAGGTAAATTGACAACATGGGCTGTGTAGCCTTGAAGGCATCTTGTGAAAACAGAATGATTAGACATAAAAAGTGTGGAATTCAAATCTCTGCCATGAAGCCTATACAATCACTGTGTCCAAATAAAGCACAAATTTAGTTTTAATAATTTAGCCCTTCAAGCATTTGTAAATGGATTAAACTTTAGTACTAGAAGAGGATGAGCTGAGCACCCTGTGGAAATTAATGTACTTGAGAGGTGCTGTCTTAGAGTGGAATGAAACTGCATTTCTACAGAGTGTTTTCTGGAGTATTAAATCCTCCTGTAATATCAGCTCATTTACACTGACGTGCCTGCAGACACATTTTAATAGTCTGGGGTGACAGCAGTGGGGAGGGACTGGGTGGGGTGGGCCAGGAGAGGGTTCTCTGCAGGTGACAGGACGCTGTCAAGGTGTCTCCAGGGAGCAGTAAATCTGGTGTAGCTACTCTGTGTTAGGTGTTCTCTTATCTCCTTCTTGCCACCACAGCACTGTGGGGCTTGGCCAGGTCTAACCAGTGCCCTTGGCAGGCCCATGACTGGTTTTGTTTGGTCACTCCCAGTCCTGGGATGGAAACCACCCCTGTGATAGTGCAGTGACTCACAGGGCTCTGGCGTTCCACTCTCCTCCCAGCCTGGAATTGAGGATTCAGCACTGGGATTGAGGGGAAAGAGGGGATAGAAAGAGGGATTTGGGTTGCAGTTTTCTTCTTAGTCCACTTGTGAACCTGTTGTAGAATCCCTGCTCATTAGGAACTGGTGGAAGCACAGATCTGTCTGAGCTTTGCCATCAGACATTTCTCAGGCTCATCTTTGAGCCTCACAGCATCACCCTAAAGAGTCTCAAAGGAGGCACATGCCACCTTCTGCAGATGTGGAAGTTGTTAGGAATAGAATATATTCTTTGGGAATTTTCAGTTGATTTCTTCTGCGTTTTTAATGGGAAAACCTGCAGGTTCAAACCTCCCTGCACCTGCTTACAGAGGTTTCCTCCAAGTGCTGCTGGTTTGTTCCATGTTTGCTCTGAGCTGTCTCTGAAAAGTGTCACATTACTGACACTTTGTGATTTACATTATTGAAGTGATTACACTACCAAGGGAGCTGAATTTTCTTTTATTAATAAGTAGTGTCAGCAGATGACCTCAAAAGCTCCTGTTTTTAACAGTGCAGGAAGATTTTGTTTTCCCCTTGCATCCATTTCCACTGTTCAGCTGCTTGTTATAAGGTAATTAAACCTTCTGGCAGCAAGTTTTGTTGCATTTTGCTTTATAAGTGTAAAAGGTGCAAATTCACACAAAATACTGAATCTGTCCACAGTAATTCTGAGTCTGCTATTGATATTTGGCTAAATTGTTTTGTAAAGAACATACTTGAGGCTTTACTGGAGAAAAGTCAGAAATCAGTGCATTAAAAAATCCCCATACACATCCTGGTTTTAATATTGTTTATTTAAACTGTAATTCAGACACAAAGAAAATACTGTTTAAAATACACTCAACACTTTTCTTAGTAGGAATTGATCTCTGGTCCTTTATCTTCCCCTCTGAAAAAGCTCTATTTAAAACACAAGTTCAGCAAATAAGGCTGCCATCCAGAGCATGAGCAGTGAGAAATCACTTTGTCCTGCTCTTTCCCAGGAGTTCCTCACCGGCCAGGCTGGATCCTTTCTCCTTATGCTTAGATGCTCCTCGTGATACCTACAAGAAAATCAATTTATAAGACACGGACACTGAAATAATTCTTCTGTGTAAGAATAATAGATCAGTTGTGACTGCTTTAAATTCTAACACCTGCTGGAGACTTCTGTCTTGGGGTAGTGATGAAATAGTGGTGCTTGTAGGACTGCATTTGGGATTGCAGGAGGAGCCTGTGTTGGAAGAGCAGCACAGCACGTGTATTTTCATGTCCGTTCTGTAGAATTAGAGCCAAGGTCAAGTGATGAATTGCAACAACAGAGTTGGTAATTCGTGTTTACTCACAGGAGTTGCTGTTTGTCCTAAAATGTCAGGCTGGAGTCATATCTCGTGTATCAGTGTTGAGTCACTGGCCAGGTGCTGATGGGGGAGCATCCAGGCCTCTCCTGGGAAAGGTTTCAGCCTTTTGCATGGGAAAGGTGGATCCTTCATCCCTGCCATAACTGGCTTCAGGTGCCACTCTGTGAATCTTCCAGTCCCTTCTGAGTGGAACTCGTGATCTCTGGTGCCTTCTCTTGGCAGGCAGGTTGAAGTCCTGCTGTCAGAGCGGGGCACTGAGCTGGAGGTCAGAGACAGCTGATGGAAGGTGAGTTTGTGGGTTGTGGTTGTCACACCTTTCTGAAGCAGCAGGTGTTGATGGCTTACTGGGAGTGCATCTCCTGTGATGGGGGCAGTGGAACACCTGATGCTCCAACAAATCCCCTTGGTGGTTTTGAGCCTACCCAAGCCCAGCCTGGAGGAGGTTTCACCTTCATTTTCCTGATAAAGAAGTCTGGGGAAACAACCCCATGAGCATGCCAGAAACTGTCTTCACTGGAGGGTTCTTATATTGCAGTTCATGGCAAGTACCTGCATTTCACCAAGTTAAAGACCCTGGAAAGGCTACTTTATATACTGCTTTTCTGGTACCAGAAAAGCAGTATTTGAAGCCTGTTCAGCTGAATGTGAGGTGACAAGGCTAAAAGCCACATTAGATGGAGCCTCAGTATAAACTGTTGCTTTTCCTTCTGCCATCTCTGTGTGCCCTGGTTTTGATTAACTTCTCTGGTTTATTCTTCTAGGTTATCTACTGTTCATTTGGAGGAATATCCAAAGGGCTGCACTTCAATAACTTGATAGTCGGGTTAGTTCTACTGACAAGAGGCAGAGAGGAAGAGAAAACAAAATGTAAGTGGTGTAACTTTTAACAGTAGCAACAAGATTGTGGATTGGGAGTGTACAATACACTTGAGCAAAGCAAACATAAACTGTGATTCCCTATTCTTATGTGTAAGCAGAACATACATTTTGCAATAAAGATAAGGGTTTTTTAAAACGTTTTTAGGCGTTTTTGAAATGCAGTGCTTTTTTTTTTTTTCTATAATCATCAAAATGAAGTATTTGCTAAGTCCTCTTGAATGTAAGTGTTGGTGTCCTATAGAAAGCCTGATGGTCTCTGTATGTGGGCAGAGGAAGGAGGATGGCGTTGATGTTTTTCAAAACAAATGAAAGCATCTGCCTACTGACTTCTGCTGTTTTGTCTTCTTTGTTAATCTGACTGGATAGTATTTATTTTGCTTTTGATTACAGTGGTGAAAGAGAATGGGCATCTTGACCTAAACCTTGTTGAGCTCTGTTGAAACTGGATCAGCCTGAGTTTTCATTCCTTCAGTCCTTGCACATCCTTTGGCATTCTCAGCCTGTTGTAAACTTAAAATTTGACAAATGTCACTCCCATAGTTGTTTACACATATCTCTGTTTCCTCAGATATTTTCAGTCTCTTCTCTAATGAATCTGGGAGTTATGTTGTCCGTGATGAGATGGAGAAGATGCTGCATGTGGTTGATGGGAAAGTCCCAGAGTCACTCAAGAAATGTTTCTCTGAGGTATTTCATCCAGGTTTTATCCTATTGCATTTCCAAGAAAATAAAAAAATACATGAAGTAGATTCTTTTTTGTGCTCATGCACGCATGGGAACAATTTGACCTTGTTTAAATTGGTAAAAGCTGGGAGTTTTTGATGCTGTAGTATTAGATGTATTTTGTGAATAGCAGTTTGGTTCTATAAATGCAGGCATTCTGCACGTTCCTGTCCTTGCTGTGCTGCTCTGAAAGATACCATTTCCCAAGGGTAATCATGTTATCAGGTAAATTTAAATACTAATATTCCTAGTGGGAACTTATTCATTAGTGTGGCCATTTTATTGCAATTAGGGAAGAAATCTAGAACACAGATCTGAGAGGAAAGAAAATCTGCATCCTGGATTTAAAAATGCCTGGCAGCAATGGGTGCTTAAAAATAATAGTTTTATGGTATTACTCTTGTCTCAGTGTTCCTGCCAGGAGCTACAACATTTATTTATGCTTTAGGTTGTTTGAGAGATGTAATCTGTGAGGCTGTGCTGCAGTCCTGCTCTAAAACAGGGTGTTGGTACTTTTATACATTCATAGCTGATTCTTGGACACCAGAGATCCTGATGAATTGTCAGGGTTTGTACTCTGATTGCTTTGTTTGTTATCAGAGGACTAAGATCAGCAAAATGTGGACATCACTGCACATTCCCCTGACAAATGGATTGGCTAGGAGCTTTCTTTGTGCATATCAGATTGCTTAATTACCTTAGATTTTACTGTCCTGTATTGGAGATGACTTTGGTTCTGGGCTGTGCCTGAGCCACTCGTTGGCTCTGGTGCTGGGATCGGGTTGGATTTGTAGGCAGTGATTACATTCCTCAGCCTTGGCTGGAATCACAGCTCATATGGACACTGCAGTCCTGCTCCTGGACCTGACCCACGCTGGTATTTCCTATTTATAATTTCCCATCAGTATGGTGTGATGAATTGCACCCTACAAGTTAATTGCACGCTGTCCAAGAAATCCAGAAATACTTTATGAAGGCTTGCAGGAGGAGAAGTATCAGTCTGGCTTCAGAGCATTTTCCTGCTCAAGATGATGCTGCATATTGATTATTCTTTTAAAATGAAAATGGCCCACTCAGCAGGATTTACTGGGCTGACAATCACCCTCAGTCATTGCAGGAAAGTGGGGAAGTTTAATGCTCCTGCTGTGGGCCTTCCTTCCTGCCATAGGGAGGATGAGTTGGTGCTTTCAAGGGTGATGTTTATAGGTGCTTCTGCTCTTCAGAATTATTGCATGTACTCAGCTAGAAATAGAAGCTTTAAAATACATCAGAGCCTTCCTTTTGTTTCTGAAACACAGGGAACAAATTCAGGAATACCTGTATTGCTCCAGTTCTATCATGGCTCAGCTGTAAACGTTACTTGCTTCAAGTGCTTTTTTTCTCCTGTCCAAAATTTTTCTATCCCTTTTCCTTGTCCTTCCCTAATCCATTGGAACAATTGGAATCTCAGTGACACAGCTGTTTCTGCATTTACAGGGAACAGTGCAAAAAGCTGAGGGAAAGAGTGAAGCAGGTAGTGAGAAAATGATCTTGTCTTTTGATCCAAACTGTTACAAAAATTAAATAATAATTAATTAAAGAAACTCTTCCCTATGAGGGTGGGCAGGCCCTGGCACAGGCTGCCCAGAGAAGCTGTGATTGCCCCTTTTCTGGAAGTGTCCAAGGCCAGGTTGGACAGGGCTTGGAGCAACCGGGACAGTGGAAGGTGTCCCTGCCCATGGCAGGGGGTGGCACTGCATGGGCTTTAATGTCCCTTCCAACCCAAACCATTCTGGGATTTGCTGGATAAAAATGTAGCAGTCTTTAGCCCAGGGAAAAGAGGCTTAAAAAGAGTGTCTGGACCCAAAATAGTTCCCTACAATGGGAAGAGGAAGCCAGTGTTGTAGCAGTGCTGGTGATTAACCATTGGAGCAGCCTGGCAAAGGGACACTGGGTTTTCAGTGTTCTGCAGTTGGCAGTTGCAGACAGTCTGTGGCCAAATGCAAATTGTTGGATTCTGTAGAGATGTAATTCAGTGAAGTTTAATGGTGTGTGATATGAGGGGAGTTTAAATAATCAATGACTTGAAACCTCGTCCACTTTGCAGACCCCTGTTTATTTCCCCTGGAGATTGGAATCTCCGTATAATGAGTTTGTCTACTGATAATGGGTTTGCTTTTATTTTAGTTAGTTTTGTAGGTCCTGTAGAAATTAGTCTGCTGATCCCTATGGTTTCATGGGCATAGCTTGGAAAGGATTCAGCTAAATGGTTTAAACAGCCTCTCCAGCATTGAAATTCTGTGAATGTGTAGTTTTTATGTATTCCTGAACAGCAGCTCCATGGGACATCCAGCAAGAGAGGCTGAGGGAGGAGATCCTGGGAATGTCATGTTCACATGTTTTCCAAAGTGGGTTTAGTGAAAAAATGGCCATGTTATTGGAGTGATTAATCCTGGCATTAGTTATTCCCAAATCTCTTTGTTCTGTGTGAAGGGTTTGTATACCTGCACAGATATGACAGAATGGTTATGATTTTATAGCACCCGTTATTTGGCACATAAGAGCTTTTACCTGTGATAATAAATTCATAAAAATAATCTGTGCTATTTTGATTGTAAGTAACCATTTTTCTTTTAGTCCCTTTAACCTGAGTTTCAGAGTTTCCAGAGGCCACATCGAGTAGGTGGTTGAAATGCAGGGAGGGCTGAGCAGTTCATTTCCCTCCCAGTGCTGCATTTCAGGAGGAAAGGCAAAACCAGGCACTGCTCCAAAGAGCAAAATCATTTCAGTGCTTATTTCTGTAGGAGATCGTCCCGATTTTCCTTCATACAGCTGGATGGTTCCTGTTTACTGCTACTGAGAAAAACAGCTCCCATTTTCTGATGTTTCTTGCAGGGTGAAAAGGTGAACTATGAGAAGTTCAGGGTTTGGCTCTTGCACAACAAAGATGCTTTTACCTTCTCGCGGTGGCTGCTGTCGGGGGGGGTGTATGTGACCCTCACTGATGACAGTGACACCCCCACCTTCTACCAGACCCTGGCTGGAGTCACACACCGTGAGTAAAGGATGCAGCTTATGCACATTTTCAAAGCCTTTCAGGTTTCAGCTGTTGCTCTGCCGTGGTTGTTCATGAAGCCTCCCCGCTCTGCTCCGCTCAGACAGAGAAATTCCTGGTTTGTTCTCTGCTCTTTGTGCTGGGCCATGTGAGATGTTCTGATGTCCAAGGACACTGGGGGGTGGTGTTGTTAAGGGGTGGCAATGCTGCTATTGCAACACTTCTGTAGTGGAGGTTTGCCACTAAGCAAGTTAAAAAAACCAATAAAAGTATCTTCTCTTTGACAATTAATTTTCTGAAGTGGCTTGCCAGTAATACTGAGTTTATATTTGGTCTCTGTAGTGGATCATCAAACTATTGAGACAGTTGAGAGAATAATGCTTGTTTCAGAAATAATTGTTACCTCCTAATTTGCTTATGCAGTAAAACAAGTAGTATTCCTGGCATGTGATACACTCAGGGAACTAAATTAACTACAGAGAAGCCTCCTCAGGATTTGCATTTAGGAATAATCTCCAAAGAACAAGTGCTTCCTTATGTCTATATTACTGTAAAAAAAGAAACAGCTGGTTTTTAAATTAAATCTAAAACCAAAAGGCTGATAAACTATAATTGATGCACAAGTATATTGTAAGCATCCATTCCAGTAAAGCCTCTGTGGGATTGGGATCCCTGGGAGAAGGGGGTTTGCTGGGGAGATGGCAGTGGTTTGAGCAGTCTGGTTGTGTTTGATGTGCTCTCACAGGTTGGTGGTGTCATTTGATCTCTTTAATGGGTGGGTGACATGAGTAAAGCAACAGACAAATTCTTCTCTTGGTTTTAAAAAGGAGCATTGGAGTTATTTTCAGCTAAAGGGAAAATGCATCATAAAGTCAGAGGTTTATAAACAGGTAATTTATCTGCATTACATTGACCATTAAATACTCTGAGGTCTAAGAGCTGAGGGTGGCAAACCCAGCCCTCTGAATTTTGTGGGGTTCAGCCCAGGGGAAGGTCTTGAGCTGTATCAGGTCCCCACCCTTGCCAGGTGTCCTTCACCCTCAGTGTTCAAGGAAAGCTTTACCCCAGGATGGTACCTCAAAGCTTAATCGATTTTGGGTTTGGTTTTTTTGTGCTTTGAAATTGAAACTTGCTGGACAGTTCTTACTGTATTTTTTGCAGAAAGTTTATTTATACTGAAAATGAGGTTTATATTAGAAAAAAAATTAAATTTAAAAGCTGCTGTTTTAATAGATTTTGTTTCACATTTAATATTGTTTTCATTTGTTCTGGGTTTGACACATCTGCAGCCAGGCCCTCAGCTCTGTTCCAAGCTAGATGTACAAAACACATCATTCAAGAAGGAAATGACTGAAGAGCAAAATATTCTACTTTACCCAACTGACTCCTCTGTTGTTATATCAAGAAAAAGGTTCTGCTATCTTCAGTTTCTAGACTAAGTGATTTTTTTCAGTTTTTAAACCAAGAATGAGAGCAATTAAGACTGACGTGATAATTAAAACCAGAATTAAGGAGACTGGATGAGAGACGCTTGTTAGAAAAAAATGAATGAGGACAAAATCTGTTCTTATTCTTAGGAAAAAAGGTGGTTCCACATCATATTTGTTTCCCCTGTAGTATTACTTTTTTTCTTCCTTTTCATCTTCTCTTCTCAAATGGCTCAACCTTTGTCAGAACAGACTCCCAGTTACTTAATCAGCCTCTGCCTCAGCATATCCATCATCTCTGAAGTGCCAGTCCTCAAATCAGCTCCCTCTGCCTCATATCTTAGAATTCCTCATATTTTAGGGCTAGAAATTCAAGCCATATTCCTGTACTTGGTTTTAATCTCACTATGACCAAGGTGGCTTATAATAATTTCCTCACACTGCTGTGTGTTGCAGCCTCTGACACTGTAAACTGAATTACAGGAGGAAGTATTTGGCTTTCTTTTGTAAGAACAGGTGCTGTGGTCACTCTGACGTGTGCTGGCCCTGCGGCCGCACGTTCTGCTGGACAAGTTACATTTTTAGAGCCTTGTAAAATATGTCTGCAGAATTTTGGGGCTCTCCTGGGTGTTTCAACACAACTCATGAGGGAAAAGCCCATAAATGAATGTCTGTGCTATATATTGATTGAGAAATGACCCTGAGAACTGGTGGTGGTCCCTGTTTCTTCACTGATGACTCAGTGTAAGGAAGGCAGAACTGAGCAAAAAATTAGGTTTGCCGTTGGTGAGGTTAAACACCTGGCAGAAAATACCTGAGAGTGTTTGAAGTGATTCTTGAGCTTTTCAGTGCCTTCCAGAAAACTGCCATGTGGTTTTTGTCCCCAGGTTTGGAAAGCCCATGTGACATTTAAATCTGGATAACATCAAATTTTCCTGAATTCCCTCGTGATTCCCGACAGTGTAGGAATCTCATCCAGGAGGTGCAGAAGTAGGGAAAATACGAGTGCTTGAGCACTTAGAGGTAATTTCAGTCTAATCAGGTCAATGCAAAGAGTAAGAAAGTCAGAACAGAAGTATTTTTAACCCAGCTGAGTGTGTAAAACAGCAAGAGCTGTTGTGACAGTTCCTTTGCTCCGAATGAAAGGCTGGGTTTTAATACTTTCCCTTGGAGGATGGTTGCCTTGTGGAAGAATAAGTGAAATAATGTTTGGCAAACTGAGTCAAACACTGTTAGACAACACAGAGCAAGAGGGAAAGGTTTTAACATTTCTTCTACTGTAAAATGAAAACTGAGCTGTGGCACTTGCTGGTGCAATTAGGAATTTGCTGGCCCAAGCTCAGAGCCTCCTCCCAGCCTTACCTCACACTCATCCAACTCCCATTCAGCTCCTGGAATAATATGTCAGAGACATGAAAAATTGCACTGATAACAATAGAGAGAGTTATTCCCATTGATTTAGAAACAGCAACCATTTTATTGCAAAGCATCAGTGGCTCCATTTAAATTTGCTTAATGAGCCGAGCTATCAGGGAAACAAAGGAATACTAATTTTTCCTTTGTAAATAACATTTATTTTGGTAGGCAGATGACTTGAATTATATTTCTCAACACATAGTTAGAAGGGAAATTTTAAAGTTACAGGAAGTTGCACACACTTGCTGCTTTGCATCAAATTTTGTTCCATTTCACTTAGATCAGAAATAGGAATGATTTCATTTGAAAGCTGACAAGATAACTCAAGTCCCTTTTGGACTTCTGTTCCTAAAGAAACAGTTTCAGGGATATGAGTTTGTCTTCCACCTGAGGATTGACCAATTAGCAGTAGTTTGGATTTTCTCAGTTTCATGGCACTGTATATTTACATATATATATATACATTTAAACAATCATATTGAAGAGCACTGTGGTGTAAATCCCACATTGCTGTCACACAGACCCAGGTGAGACCTCACTGATTTCTTCATTTAGCTGGAATTACTTTTTCTGCTGCAATACAGGTGCTGGTTGCCTTTTTTGTGTGTCATGTTGGTGTGTTTCAGTGTCAGATACTCAGCTTTTCAGTCCTTTTCCATGGAGAAAATCATTCCATTTATCAGAGGGGTTACTGGTTTCAAACTGACAGAATGTTTAATTTGTACTTCTTTGTTACCCAGTTCTTGTGTCACTGAGTTGTGATTAAATAACATCCAAATTCTCCTTTGAATCGAAGAGACTCTCCTCTGTTGTCAGAAAAATTCATCACAATGCTCCTGCTCTTTCTGCCAGCTCCTGCCTACTGAGGTGCAGTTAAAACAGTCTGTAATCAGTGTAATAATTCCATTTTAGACCATGCATTTATCACTAATTGAATATAATAAATGAGAGAAGCCTTGGATAACCAGACAGGGTGGTTGAAATGGAAGAGTCCAGTTTTGGGGCAGTACAGAATCAAAGCTGAGTGTTGTGGAATTGAAGTGTCTGTCAGAGCTGGGTTTGTCAGCCTGTGGGGCTGGTGGGGCCTGGGGATGGGTGTGCAGAGGGAAGGGAAATGAGGTGATCCCTTCACTTGGCTCCCTTGGAAAGCCTGCCTGGATGGTAAATACTGCTCTGGAGCTTTTCCACTTCAGCTGTGGTACCTTCTTGAAACACCATCTCTTAACCATATACAGAAGCCAATTCTGAACGGTTTGGATTTCTTAGAGGTGCTTTTTACGAGCATCTTCCATTCTGTGCCACTTCTCCCAGGTGAACACTTGGGCTTTGACAGGAGCGGTGCTGTTCCTGTCTCCCCTGTGGTGTTCCCATCCTAAGGCACTGATAATCCATGTTCTGCTGGATAAACAGCTGGCTAGCCATGTCTGACACACACAAGGATCTTTCTTGGCCGAGGTTATAATATTCCCTTCCCTGCGTGTTTGTTTTTCAGTTAGGAAAAGCAAAAAGATGAAAGTGTGACAGCAGCCCAGGCCAGTAAGTAAAAGCCTCGGCATCACTTAATCTGCATCTTGCCACTTGTTATCCTCTTAGTTCCCAGGCTATTTTATGTCTTGCAAAGCAGCTCTGGGTGCCCAGGTCCCAGAGTGTTCTGTGGGTTAATTTGAAAGCCACAAACGGGTGTGTTTAGGCAGAAACAGAGTTGGTGTCAGTCCTTCGGGCTCTGCTCCTGCCTCGCCATGAAGAGCTGCCAGCAGGGACCAGGCTCTGCCTGGAGGAGATCATGGTAACCAGCAAACCAGGCCAGGTCCCAGTTAAAATGTTGGGAATATGGTATGTTTCTGCTGCTGTGAACCAGAGAGGATTGTACCAATAGGTGGGTAAAAATTAATATATTGAAATACTTAGCGAATTGTGGTTGTGTGAAGGATTGTAAGAAATAGTGCCTGAAATGAGAACTGGCTTTTAAATCATTTTCCTAAGGCAGAGGATTGTTCATGGCTTGCTGCATATGGAATGTATAAGAAGGGCATACATTTGATGGGAATGGCATTAAAATGAAAGATGGGGGGTTTTTAAGTGTTTATCACTGTCATCCAACCTGACTCGATCAGGGTGGCAGCTGCTTTTGAATCAATTCATTTTTAGTAGATTTGGAGTTTTAGATATGCTTGTTTTGGCTGAAAATGTTTACTTGTTCTTTCTTTACAATACAAAGAATGTGCTTTGGGTGTATTTGACATTGTCAGCCCTCTGGTGATATTTGTCTAATTCTTAAAGAACTGAACCAAAAAACCACTATTTTAATTTTACAGATCTGGAAGGTTTTGGTATTTCTAATGGACAGGTGATGAGGGAGACACAAAACAGCACGTGGCAGTAAAGGGGTAGTGTATGGTTAATTTTCACAGGTGTAGTATCTCCATGTGACCTCAAATAATCATACCGTACAGGTAATTAACAAAAATGAGTAATCACCTGCCCTCAAAAGTCTGTTCTGATGGTTTGGACTCTATTGAATATGTGATACATTTTTTTAAGTAATCTGAATGGAAGTTCAGTTCACACTTTCTAATGTGATTTGAACAGGCACTGGGGACAAAAAGCTTGTATTTTGAATAGATAAAATCCTTTATACAAAACCTCTTCAGAATATGGTGTTTTGTCATGCACATCTATAGGTTTGGGTATTGAGTGTAGTCTGCCTTCATCATGCTTCTTGTAAGTTCAGTAACAAATCTGATTATATGTGTACACCCTGAATTGCCAGAGATTTCTTTTAGTTCACATTTAAGGAGGAATAGATTGTGCACTGCATATGCTGAGAGTGACTTACACGATTAGGTGCATAAAATCCCTCTGGAGAAATCAAATTACACAACAGCTGCTTTCTCAGCTGCACTTAAACTTCGTGTGTGCTGCAATCCAGTAAATCCTGCTGGCTTCTGTTACCTGGGGCTGTTGCAGTGGGCTGCAACTCCTTGGGACCATGAATGAAAAATACTCTTTTGTCACATTCTCACTTGTGCTCAGCCTAATCTGTGAAAGGCTGATTAACACTAAGAATGTTATTTACTACTTTGTCAGTTTTACTTTCTAAAATGTTCGGCTTTTCTGCAGAAAATCAATGCGCTGGGGCTGCCCTGGCTACGATAAATATGTAGCACTTAGCTAATACTTACCAGCTATTCTTTTAAAGGTGATTATTTAAAAACTCCTTTAAATGATCATGTAATTTCAACCACCGCTTGACTGAAATGCTTCCTGGTAACCTTTCTTTTCAGAGATTAAATAATAAAACAAAGAAGTTACCCCTGTATAAACACCTGTGATGTGCAATTAGAAAAATAGAATACAACTAGCTTCTACTAGAGGTATTTGAGGAAGCTTCTCTGGCAAAATAGAAGAGTCTTTCAGTTCTTAATTGCTAAAGATAAATATTGCACCTGCCAGGGAAAGCAGGTTTCTGCAGATTTACCCTTCAGTGAAGACACTCTGAGCTTCCCTGAGGTTTTTGAATGTTCTTGGCATTGCATCACTTCAAGAACGAAATACAACTCCCACATTTGTTATTCCTCCTTGTTCCAATGGGGATTAAAGGGGAACAAAGCGATTCATGTGCTCATGCACAAGAGAGCACAAATATTGCTGTTGTGTGTGCTGATGGGAGCAGTGGTGGGGATGTGATTCCTGCAGGTGCCAGCACAGCCCTGCCCTCTCCATGTGGTTGTTTGGGCACTGGGAGCACTGGGATTCTCCTCCCTCCTCGTGCCACTCCTGGTGAGCTCTCTTGTCCCTGCTGTAACCCCCTGACACTCAGGGAGGTGGCAAGACTGAGGAAAGTGGATTTTACTTGGTAGATTCTCTTCCCTCTGTTGAGACACAGAGGGCAAGCCTGTTGGTAAATCATCAAGGGACGGTGATCAAGACATCCCTTGGATGCCTTTCTGTGTTTCCCTGTATTTCTTGGAATGTACCAGTTTTCCATCACTTGACTGTTCTGCTTGTGATCATGAAGCTGCTCACATCTGTGACAGCCCCAAGATATTAGGACTGTGATATTTCCATATGCTGATCTTAAAAGAAATAACTATTTCTCTTTCTTGATTTCTAGTAGAATAATATTCCTTCATTTTCTTTAAATTACTGCTTCCTTAATGTTGGGGACAGACTTTTGGTAGGGCCTGTAGTGATAAGATTTGGGCCAATGGGTTTAAACTGAGGGGGTAGATATGAGGGAGAAATCTTTTGAGCTGAGGTTGCCCACAGAGGTGTTGGGTGCCTCATCCCTGGCAATATTCAAGGCCAGCTTGAATGGGGCTCTGAGAAACCTGATCTAGTGGAAGTTGTCCCTGCAGGAGGTTGGGGTGGGTGACCTTTAAAGGTCCCTCTCAGCTCCAGTGACTTTGTGATGACAGCACAACCAAGAGCCAGGAGCTGGTAAATCAGAGAAGGGAATTGATCCATCTGGGAAGGAGGAGGAGAGGACAAGGGAAATCAGTGTTTCCTCTGGGTCAGCTCTTACATCAGTGTGTAAAGGAACAGCAGCTGGAGATGATGCCTGAGGGTGGGAGCAGGGGTAGGGCTGGGTTACCTGCACTGAGGTGCCCCCAGACCTGCTCACCAGGGTCTGTCTGAGACTGCACAGAGGACAAGGGACATGTTTGCACTGATGTCAGTTTTCCAGCTAAAAATACCTTACAGGAAGATACAAACCCCTTCCACTCCAACTCCACTTGTGTTTTACTCAGATTTTCCCAAGCTTTCTGCTGCTGAGGGTAAGGTGTTGTGTAGGTTTGGATGCATCATCTGGTGTGCTGGGTGTTACAATTAGTTCATGCTTCTTGTAGGTTACCTGGTTACTATTTGTAAGTCAATTACTACACCTAATGACAGAATCAGGGTAAGAAATCAATAAAATTTCAATTGGACACATAACTTTTTTTTGGGGGGGGGCTCTTCTGTTCTTAAGCCTTACAGGATTATTATTGTTTCTCTAGACTAAACCAGGCCAAATAGCTCAAGTTAAACCTATTAGAAAGCTGGCGTGGATTTAAAGGCTCAGAACCATCTGGGAATGAGATCACATGTAGTGGTTCTTAATATAGACAGCTTTGTCATTACATATCTATTTGAGCACCAATTAATTTGCACTGACCTAAAGCAGTGTTGTGACACACTTGCATATGTAAAAAGGTTACAAGTATTGTTGAGCAGAAACTTAATCTTGTTATATATATGTTTAATTTCAAGGATCAAGCATAAGGAGACCAGCATTTATATATAATGTTTTGAAAGAAGACACAAGTTCTTCCTCTGGCTATTTTTAGTCACCCTTGTTTAGCACCTTGTTTTGCTCTTTGGTTTTGGGGTTTGGGTTCCCCCCCCCCCCTCTATAAATTGCCTTGTAAGGTCCTTTGCATAAAGTGTCCTGCAGGATTGTGTCATCACTCCCTAATGTTGAATGGGGTTTCTAAGTGATTCTATAGGGTAAATAATACTGCGAAACAGACTCTTTAATATTTGGAAAAAAATAATGCTGAGATAGAGTGTTTAAATATCACATGAAAATTTAGCCTTATTACTGTGTCACAAAGCTAAAAATTTCAGTAGGAATTCTTCAAGAGCAGCCAAGTACTACCTTATTTTTTTCCATAAAAGATTTTTAATTTTTTCTTTAAATGCTACTTTACATCTTTTTTGAGGATTTAAATAGTGGATTCCTTGGGAAAATAAGATATTGCACATACAAACTGCCTGTTCAATTCTCCAAGAAGAAATATGTGGAAATGAAGAGGCTTGCAGGAGCTTTTAGCAGTGGGAAAAGATCATTTCTGTATCTCTGAACACTTGTGCTGATATTCCTGGTGTTGAACTCTTTGGTGGGGAATAGGTGAGAAGATTCTGGAGCTAAAGAAGGTAACATTTCTTTTCATTTTTGTTGGTTATGCAGTGGAAGAATCCGACATCATCGACCTGGAAAAGCGCTACTGGCTGCTGAAAGCTCAGTCGAGAACTGGACGCTTTGATTTAGAGACATTTGCCCCCTTAGTTTCCCCTCCAATCCATCCATCTCTGAGTGAAGGTATGGAAGTGGGATCTGGAGTGTGAGGAGCTCAGGGGGCACACAAACACTGACAAATGTTATGGCTTAAAAGTGGGCCTGGTCTGAAATGTCTGGAGTTGTCAGGAAATACATCAAAATTTATGGATAATTTGCCCTCTAGTTGCTTAAAATTTTTCAGTGGGTTCCTTAAAACTCTAATGACAAACTGTCCATGAATGAAAGAACATAGATAATTTTTAAACTAAATGGCAATTAATACATTAATAAAACTAATTATGGAACTAAAGCATCCAAGTCAGCCAAGGAAAGACCCTTCCCCAGCAGTGTCAGTTAAGCAAGATTTAATTCAGGACACTCGCTCAGGAGATTTCTATGCTGTTATTTTTATTAAAAACCAAACTGGTCTGTCCAGTGGAAGCCACTCTGGAAGGAACTGGAAGTTGCAGTTGTGGAATTGCCATTTGCTGCACCACACCAGGACATTGAGGAAGGCTCCACTTGCACACAACTTTTTGTCTGGAGTGGCAGTTTTTTCTCACCACGTGCTTGGCTTTGCTGGCAAGTGGCAGCAGGAAGCAGGAAAACTCACCTGCAGGGGGTGCAGACTTCAAAAATCAGAACCCATGTCCAGTTCCATAGGGATGTGTCCCCACATCTTCTTGTTCCTAAGTTTAAGAATGGTTTCTGGTCATTCTATGGCTTTCATGGAGTCATTGTGGCTAAAAAAAAGTGTGGCCTAAAAAACGTTGTAAATGCTGAGGGAATGGGATTGACAACTCCTTTGAAGGCTGGTAACCAAAGCTCCTGAGGGCCAAATTTGCAGTGAAATGCACTGATTTCCTTAGGAACTTCTGTCAGGCATGTTGGAAAAGTCAAGGCATTTGGCATGTGAGAATGTTTTGCCCTCTAAACTTTGGGAAAAGGCCTGGCCTGACCATACTGGTTCAGATGGTCCCTCTAAGTCAGTCCTTACAAGGAGGGTGTGAGCACCAGGCGACTGTTCAGAATTCCCACATCCCTAGTGACCCCTGGCTTGACCAGCCAGACACCAGCAATCTAATTCACCTTCAGGTGGTCTTAGTACTGCTTAATTACCTTTATTGCACTTAATAAGAGTAGATTATAAGTGTTTGTACTTCTCCTTGCCAGTGTTACCCATTAACCCCTCATGGGAATGCTGAGTGGGACTGTCAGGTGCTGTAACAGGAGATGCTTTTGTGGTTTGCAGGTTTGTTTAATGCTTTTGATGAAAACCGAGACAATCACATAGATTTTAAAGAAATTTCCTGTGGGCTCTCAGCATGTTGCAGGGGACCCTTGGCAGAAAGACAGAAGTGTAAGTATGCAAAATGTTAACTGTTAATTTTAGAGGAGTTCTTCAGTTTGAGCAGTGAGGTTTAGTTGTTTTCACGTTTTGAGGATTGTTTTTTTTCCCCCCCTGAACAAATGTGTGTCTGGGAAAGGTGACAGACTTTAAAGTTAACAAATCAAAGGAATTTTAAATACCAAGGTTTCCTTTTATAAAGGACGATTAAACCTAATCTGTGTATTTCATAACTTATCAGTAGTTTCATATAAATTATCAAACTGGGAAAAAGTACATTTCAGAAGTTCTTTTGCAGTGTTCTGCATTATGATGCTGAAGTGTGTCTCTCAATAGAGAAAGTGCAAACACTTACCTGCTCATTATATATAATATAAACCAAATGTCCTATTTGATTGTCTTGTGGTAAATAGCATGTTGTGGCTTTCCACTGCCCAGTCTTCAGCTGGCTCCCTGCAAGGTTCTCATGTCTTGAAATACTTTTGTTCCCTCCTTTTCCAAAGCCATATTGCTGCAACTCAAAAGCCATCACTCCCTGGAAATTTCTGGATGCACATATGTTCCCTGCTATGTGACATCAGAAAACACAGCAGAGGATTGCAGGAATCTGGATTTCAGTTTATTAAACACAGCTGCTCCATTTCCTCCCCTCCACACATGGATCCTGCCTCATCACAAGTGCCAGCACTAAATCATCTTCTTGTGTCTCTGCACTTGCGGTGCCGCAGGGAGCGAGCGCAGGGGGTCGGTGAGAGGCTCTCACAGGGCACTCACTGCCTTTCTTCTCAGTTTGCTTCAAGGTGTTCGACGTGGACCGCGACGGGGTCTTGTCTCGCACTGAGCTGAGGGACATGGTGGTGGCACTTCTGGAGGTGTGGAAGGATAATCGGACGGATAAAATACCCGTGAGTCGCATCTGGGGCTTCATTTCCTTCTGTTGCCTGAAGTCATCCTTCCAGAGGGGGAAGGTGCATGTTGTTTGCACAGGGTTCCTTCCCTGCACTCCCTCGCCCACGTTCCTCACCTAACTGGGAGTACCTTGCCTTGCTCAGCTTTGGCCTGCCCAAAGCAGAGTGGTTGGATTGTTACATACGTTCTTTCATGTAAAGAAACCTTAGGTATAAAAGCAGAGCTCTCTGGAAGCCCTCACTTCTGAATCACATAGTTATCATCAACATCTCCTGCAGTTATATTTTCATTCTGATCACATTCCACTCCAGAGTGTGCTAGGAGACTCTAACTCTGCTTTCTAATCCCTTTGTTTAAGGAGTTGGACATGGGTTTGGCTGAAATTGTAGAAGATATTTTGCATACCCATGATAACACAAAGGTAGGAATTTACTGTTCTTTCCTTGTCATTTTTATGCCCCAGTATCTTTGGCTTATTTATAAGAAAGTAAAACCTTGTGCTTCCTTTAGAGCAGATATGTCTATAAAAGAATGCCTTTCAAGAAATATCACTTTTTCTTTAAAATTTACCACATTGTTCTGTGAAAGGTTTGAATTTTATAAGCCATTTTTATACATGAAACTCACCCTAAAATACATAACCAGGTGAAATTAATTTGAAGCCTCAACTGTTTGCAAGGCTTTGCTGTGCATAACTAACCCCAGTTGTAAATCTGATGCTTGACTTTTCTTCTGGAGATACTGCTCTTGTGGTTCATGTTAAAAATGACCTTATGGAAAAAAACAGTGTCTAAGTTTATCTTGTGTTTTGTGCTGTGGAAAGACACATTGTCCTTCTATGTTGGAATGTGCCTCTGTTAAACTAGGGAGGGGTCTGTCGTGACACACAACAGAAAGTCTTTGTGGTTTTATAGTGGGCTGGGTGTAAATCTGTAATTTTGTCCTTGCTCTTTGGGGAGAGGAGATTTGCAGTTATCACCCGTGAACAACAGAAGGAAAGTTGTGTCCATTATTTCATCCTTTGCTTCACTAATTGGGAAAAGTGTCTGGAAACTATACATAATTTATGAAAAACTATAAAGAATGCCTAGAAATGCTTAATTACTTGTTTGAATCGTTGCTTTGCCTGCTTGTACTCCATCAAAGTGGTGGGCAGATATTTTATTGCAATTCCTTAATTGCCAAAGCAGTGAGAAATGTGGCTTTTCTCTTTCATCCTTTGAGAGTTTGATTGTATGTTTTTTAAAAAAAGGGTAATTTATAAGCAAATGTACAACAGTCTTGATTCCACAAAGAGTTAAAAAAATACCAAAGTGTTCAGAATATCTTTCATAGTTGCATCATCCATGTAGTGCTGGAAAGAGCTGATGGTGCAGTAATTACATAAATTATTTAACCTCTTTTCGTGTGTTAGCTTTGACCTGTGTGAACTCTGGAGAAAATGGGCTGTAAGAGGAGGCAGAGTAACTGCCACTGCTGTAAAATTGGCCATGAATTATATTACCATATTAAAAAATCAGATTGATCCCACCCCTGAGTCACTGGAAATCAGAAGTGATGTTGGGCACGGTTGCACTGCTGTGATTTGGCAGGGGATTAAGAATTAATGGGACTGGTGTTAGGTGAGATCATAAGGGCTTGATGATCCAACCTGGTTTTTCCCAACCCACAAAGGAAAATGCTGGGGCTCTGAATGGATGCAAGGGATGAACTTTAAATCGGAGTGATGGAGCAGAGGTTGCACACTGAGCACAGTCCATCCTCTCAGAGTTTTTTGGTTCTCTGGATTGTGTGTGTGTTATGCTAAAACTGGATTTTTCTTCTTTCATTGGATCAAATTTTATTATCCAAGTGGTAGATGCTTTGTCATGCCTTGTATGAGGCATTTAATGAGCATTTTACCAGAATTAGGTTAATGGTTTGATGGTTTTTCCTTCCCCTTTCCTCCTTTTCCCGTTAAGCTCGGACACCTCACTCTGGAGGACTACCAGATCTGGAGTGTGAAGAGTGCACTTGCCAATGAATTTTTAAATCTGCTCTTTCAGGTATGTTTACAGGAAATTTCAACTTGAAATTTATGGTAATTAACTCCTGAGCTTTTTGCATGGCCATGAAGTGCAGGCTCAGCACTTGTGTCAGCACTCACGGTTGTGGCTCGTGCAGGAAGGGATGTGGGTTTGCAGCTCTGAGTTCCCTTGACAGATGATTCTCTGCTTGATTGTTGTTCCTTTCAGTGGATGGAGATGCCCAAAGCATAATTTGTTAAAGTGAAACTGGTGTTCTGTTTAGAAAATGAAATTCCAGGTGTATCAGCAGGGATATTTTCCACAGACAAAGGCTGTGTTCTTCAACGGCTTTGGTGGCAAATCTGTGCCAAGAAAGTGACACAGGGAGTGGGACAAATCTCTGACTCTTTCCCTTTATATTTTACAACCAGTTTCCCTTTGCATTTTCTGTTCAGGCCCTCTGAGGTACCTCTCTCTCATTGCTTCCTTAATGAAGCAGCCCTTGAAAGCTGTGATATCGTATCACTGCTCTGCTGCAGCAGCTGAGGATTAAGTATGTGCTGAATTTGGTTTTAATTGAGCTTGAATTGGATTTCTGTAAATCCTTAAAAGCCATATTTTAGCTCTGGCTCACTTTGTGCAGGAAAAAGAAACCCAAAGAGTATTTTCATGCTCTGCAGTTTGTTCCTTGCCTGTTTTCCATAGAGGTTGATACTTGGAGTTTAAGATTACTATTATTATTGTTGTTATTATTTAATGTTGTGTTCGCCTCCAGCCCCGTGTGACAATCTCAGTTTTTCCAGGGAAGGCCAAGGAGAACCACTGGGCTCTGTTTTCATCTTCCCAGTGAAGCTTAATCAGTGCCAGGGTCAGATTGCAGCAGAAAAATATTTAATCAGAGAGAAACTGAGTGGGGTTTCTTTAAAAAACAAATTGTGAAAAGCTACCTGAATAGCACACGCTGACTGTCCTGTTTGTGGCCCGTGGCTGCTTTAGGGCATCTGCAGTGAGTGAGAGTATTCTGAGGCCACAGCTGGAAAGAGTAACACCAGAAAGTTCTTCAAATTCTCTTTCTCTCTGATTGCATCAAGTTCTGCTTACGTTGCAACCTTCTCAAGAGGGGCTGCCTTTATTTTTGGCCTGTCTAGCATGAAATATCCCATCATAACTTATTATTATCGATGAACTAACAAATATATCTGCACTATTGACAAAGGATGAATGAACCTGTAATAAATCTGGGCTAATGCTGATTACAAGTCACCAGTGCCACACATTGCTCAGTGGAAGCCTCATTTACAAGATGCTTTTTCTCCTGGCACAGTTGCTGTATTTTGATTTTAGATTTTCATTTTCATTTTTTGATAGCTTTATCACGTGAGGCACAGGACAGAGCCTGCCATTGATTTGTCTGGGCATTTGAGCTGTGCTTCATCTGCAGACAAAAGCCAAATATTCTGAGTGCAGCATCTTGGAAAGCCTGTCAACAAATTGCTTTGTTTGCAGGGGGGTTTAGTTTATCTGCAGAATCTCCTCTTAGCTCAGTGTGTCATGAATTCAGGAGGAAACACCAGAGCCAGCTGTGTTGTGGGTGCTGCAGAATCTGCTGCTTCCCCCCAGCTAATGACCTTTGTTTCATTCAGACTGTGAAATGGTCTCTCTCACTGCAATATAAATTTAAATAAGATATTTTACCATTAGAAATCTCCAGCTGAGATGCAAATTGAGGGTCTCAAAAGAGACATAGGACTGTAAATCATGGTATGAGTAGCAAAACTGGGACTGTCTTGTCCTGGGAATAAACCCCCTCCCAGCTCAGGCAGCTGCCCAGGAGACGGTGCTTTTTATCTGTGTTTGGTTCAAAACTAAAGGAAAAGAAAGAAAAGTAGGACCAGACATTCTGAGGATGTTCTACCCTCTGAGAGTGTTTTTGGTGTGACAGCTCTCCATGTGTTCTCCTCATTCCCTTTCTCCAGAACATACAGACATCCTAACCTGTGTGTCTGATCCGTGTCAGTCCTGGGATCTCCCACAGCAGGGGCTTCAGACCTGAAAATAATGAAAACTGAATAAGTAAACTAAACAATAATATAATAATAAACTATATAATATAACATCTAATAAAAAGGAACTATATGAACTATAGTAAATATACTAATGATAAACTATAAAAATTAACTACATTAAATAGTAAAAACTGTTCACCTCTTGAGGCCTTTTGACATTCTCGGTGTCTTTGTCTTCGCAGCAGGAGCAGGTTGTGAATCTCAGAGCTCAAAATGCTTCTTTATTAGTAATTTGTTCAATTTTAGTTCATCTCGCTACCAAATTAAAACAAGAATGCTGTTCAGTCCCACTGGAGTTGGGGTTTGCTTTTGTTTGTGTGGCTCAACAAGAATGCCCTTCCCTTTCCAGGTGTGTCACATAGTGCTGGGGCTGCGACCTGCCACCCCGGAGGAGGAGGGCCAGATCATCAGGTGTGTGGTTTTGCTCCAGAGTCTGAAATGTTTCAGAATCACCTTTTGTTCTTTTCAAGAGCACTGTAAATCCCCCGTTTCAGCTCATAATTCATGTTCTCTGTGTGCAGAGGCTGGTTAGAAAGAGAAAGCAGGTATGGCCTCCAGCCAGGGCACAACTGGTTTCTCATTGCTATGCCTTGGTGGCACCAGTGGAAAGAATATGTCAAATATGTAAGTATAATAATGATAATCTACACTGAATTAGTGATACCTCATATTTGGGAATGTGTTGGTGGAAATACATTGTGGAGCAAACCAATAATGCTTGAAATGAAACACCTTTTGTCTCTTGGTGGAAAATAATTGTTCTGCTGAATCCTTGTTACCTGGTGAGCTTTTCACTATAATTTCATTAAACTGACATCTCTTCCCTCATTCCTGCATGTCAAGACATTTTTGAATAAAAACCTGCTCTCACAGTAGTGCTTCCCTCAAGTCTTGTGGCCCATTTGAGAATAATTTCGATTTGATAACAATTTGTTGTGGTTGGGACAGGTCCACACTGTGCATTTCTGGGCCAATCAGGAGGAAATTGGTACAATTTGATTTAGAGGGAATATAAAGAATAGTCCAGTACCTGATGGTGATCAAAGGAGTCCTACTAAAAGCTGGCAATTACTGGTGCTCTTTAATACCCTCCAACTAAAGTGTTCAGGTTAAAGCATCACTATGAATTTTACAAAAGCAAGAGTATTTACTAAAAGTAAATTTAATGAAATGTAACTGAAGTGGAGATAAATATCATTTGCAGGTTAAACTAGTGAAAGAAACTTCTCAAAAGAGTTTTATATTCATCATAAGTAATCCTGCAAGTATTGGATTTGTTTTATAAATGAAATAACTGAAAGTACTCAGAGAACTGCAATGTGTGCATTAACTAACCATGTAATGAGAATTATTCTTTGTGCACAATGAATTGCATGAGTGATGCCTTAAATGCCTGAAACAGCAGGTAGTTTGATCCCTGTGCTGGTGTAAGTGCTCAGTGTGCACAGGATTTCATCCCCAATCCTTGGCATGATGGGACAAGGCCATTAATTCAGAATTTCTGTGAAAATGCTGCAGGTTTGAGGAAAGAATGTTGTGGTGTTCCTCATTTAACCATACAAAATTCAACAACAGGTCTTCAAATAGTTATAGTCTGTAATTACAACTGTCTAAAAGAATTGTATTTTTAAGTATCTGGAGAGAGAAAATAATTCTGGCATTTCCCAGGTTTCCTATTGTGCAGAAGGGTTTATTGCATTGATTGAATTTTGGCTGGTTTTTTGTGCAGATTTTTTTAGTGGTAGGTGTAGCAAGTATTTTCAGTAAAGCTTGTGATGTGCCCAGTGAATTTTAGTGACTGGTCTCACAGTCATGGCTTATAATTCACTTTTCTGCTTGCCTACCAATTGTAGGATGCAAACCCTGTTGTGATAGAGCCTTCATCTGTCCTGAGTGGAGGTAAGAATTCCCTCGTAGCTGCTCCAGCCAATCCCTCAGAGCAGGCAGAAGACAAAGTGGGAGGTCTTAATTACTGCAGTGCAACAGAAGAAAAGTTTTCAGATAATATTTCTACTGCCTCAGAAGCCTCAGAGTCCACCAGCAGCAGTAAGCACCTTATTTCCTTGGAGGTTTAATGTAGAACAGCTTGTGAGAGAACTGCACCCTGCATGGATCCCTCCAGCCTCAGAGATAACACAGTTTGCATTGCAGGGCTTGGAGGGTTGTTAGGAGTTTTTAGTTTTGGTTAAACAGCACTTCATGTCATGCTATGATGAGTTTCCAGAGTTACTGTCAAGCATCTTTTTGTCTTAACATTTATTTTCTGAGTGGGTTTCCCACCCCCACCCCTCACATTAAGTTGCTCGAGCTCATGCCTGGCTGGTTTTGTGCTGTGCTCTGCAATGAGATGACCTCACACACTGAAAACTGGAAAGAAGCAGCAAAAAAAATATTAGGAAAAGCTTATTTGTAGTTTTACAAGGCATGTGATTTAAATTGGAATGAGTTTGTGCAGATCCTAAAGCCATCTTTGTGAAAGAAGAGATCTTTAGGGATGGCTTTCAGTGAGGTCTTGTGGGAATTGGGGATATCTGTTTTCTTGTAAGACAGCTGAATGTTGCATCTGGTATTTTAAACTCATAAATTCAATTTAAATCAGATCAATTACTGTGATCATTTTTGGGAGGGGGGTTGGAAATAAAAGAAGGACAGGAAAAGAGATTAAGTTTTAGCTTAAAGGTTCTTTCTTCTTTTGTTCTATGGAAATTCAGCATTCTGCATGACCACAGCAGGTTCTTTCAGAATAAAAGCATTTGCCTTTTCAAGAAAAAATAAAACAAGGCATTATTGCATGTGTGCACAGTTTTATATGTAGGATTTTCAGGATTTTGATATCCAGATAACAAGCAAATGCTCATCTAAAGCTCATTAGGCTGTTTCAAGCCTGTGTTTGTGTAAAGGGCTGTTTGGAGCCCATTTATCCCCTTCCTTACTTTTGAGAGGGATAACCCATTTATCACTCTGTAGTTGGGAAGAGTTGCATGTGTTGCTGCAGTAGGAGGGACTGCAAGCTTGAACAGACCACAGAGGGTACAGGAGTGTAACTCCTTCCTTTATGGCCCATGAGTCATGAACTGAGTGTTTCCTCCTCCCTGTGCTCTGCTGCAGACACCCCTTACCCTGGAACCCCGGGCAGTGAGGTGTGTTTTGCCAGGCAGCACAACACTTCAGACAACAACAACCAGTGTTTCCTTGGAGGCAATGGGAATTCTTTGCTCCAGCTTAATCCTCAGAAACCAGGAGCTATTGATAACCAGCCCCTGGTGACACAGGAACCAGTGAAGGTAAAGCTTTTTGTGTGTTGGGGTTTTTTTCGCTTTCTTACTCTTATTTTGGGAGGGAATAATCATATCCTACTTCTAAGGCTACTTTGTGTTTTGTGAGAAAAATGTTCTTAACACAAAAGTTGCCAGTGAGAAAGGTATCTGTGAAAACACAACTTAAATGGAAAATATTTTGATAATTAAACACTACAGGATTTTCCATCTGAATATGAGTTTATTACGGTTCAGAACGACAGAAAATTGTTGATTAAATAGTAAAAGTGACAGTTTTTGCAGTGTTGGTGCAAATAAAAGGTGAAACACAGAGCAGCACCATCGAGGATGAGCAGTGTTGGATTTCTCTGTCCGGAGTTGTCAGAGCAGGTGACACAGGAGAGAAGTACAATATGAATTTTATACTGGACAGGCTTTTAGGGACATAGTAAACAGTGAAACTTGCATGTTAATAATTGTTACATTTAAATACCATCTTTCAGTGTGGAAAGCAGTTGCTAATTGCTACTTAGAAGGTTTTTAATAATTAAAGAGTGTTCTGTGTCCATGAACTAAAAACACTGTGGCTGTCTACTAATTTTTCCACTCGAGATGTGACAAAACCCCCTTTTTATTTTGAAAGGCTGCATCATTAACAATGGAGGGTGGAAGATTAAAGAGATCTCCACAGCTGGTTGAAGGGAAGGACTATGTGATGGTACCAGAACCAGTTTGGAGAGCACTTTATCACTGGTATGGAGCAAACCTGTCCTTGCCCAGGCCGGTAAGTTGGGATTTCAGACATTTGCTTGCCATAATCACTGAGATGATACAAACCACCTCATTTGTCCAGGCTCCTGTCAGTGGCACAAGGTCAGCAGGTTATCCATCCCAGCAGGAGAGTCTAAATGGAGAGCCTCGAGGAGCAGGCTGGGAAGAAGCAGGCTCCCAAATGGACAGAAAGTTGTGGGTAGTTAGCAGGAGGTTTGCAGCACAATCCCCAGGAGATCCTGCAGCAGGGCAGGGGTGCTGCTCCACTGCTGGTGATTGCTAAAGCAGACAGAAGTTAACCTGAGATCAGTTTAAAAGGCTTGGCATCCAAACACTCATCTTGAAAAGCTGAGATAAATTTTCAGCTCGTCTATAAAATGGAAACTGGGACACCTGCAGCTCTGAAAACCCTTCTCTTCTCTCTGGCAATTTCCTCAAGTGGGGGAAGGTAACAATTGCTCCTTCAGATTCAGTGTCATAGAAACACAATGTGCAGAACTTGGTGAAGAGCTGAAAAGCAGATGGCAATAGGTGAGCCCAGGGAAGGAAACAGGCAGAGCCTCTTGTCTGTCAGAACAGCTGCTCAGAAGCACTTCAGAGCTGGAGCTGCACGAGTTTGTTCACCTACAAATGCTGGAAACTTTAATTTCTCTTGGGTGCCTTCCTTGTTCTGTGCTGTGGCAGATGGTTTCTTGTAGGAGCTCTACTTGCAAAGCAGGTGAAGGTGGTTTTGATAGTGGCAGTGGAATTGAGGTGGTTGGTGTCACAAACATCCAGTGTCACAGATGGGAGGGAAGCAGCTGTATCACTGTTGACAATTCTCTCTGTTGCCTCTAGTACTGACAATTATTTTACAGTGAAAAATCACTGGCTTCTGTTCCCTCCTCCCACACATTCTCCATGGAAACAAACACCTTTCATGATCCAGAAAAGGCCACATCACTTTATACACAAACTAATGTGCTTTCTTCTCAGAAAATGTCATCACTGTTGCTTTTGCTGTAACTTAGGTTTAGTACTGTCACACTTCAGTGTGTTATATTGCTTCTCACCAATTAAGTGTTTTCTCCTGCTTCACGTGGTCACAAAATTAGTGAACATTCCAAATATTTATGTATGTGTGTATTTGGGCACATCTAGGTAGCAAAACCTTTGTAGAAATGGTGACTGAAAAGCTGCCACAAACATATTTTGGGGTGATTTCAGCTTTTTCTGCCAATGTAATAAAAGTAAGTTTTAGTCTGTTCTTGCAACACGAAGGTTTTAATTAAATCCTGTAGTTCCAGAAGTTCATAACACGCAGCATATGTCAGTTTTTTCAACAACTGTGTAACTTTTATATCAGAATATACACTGTGTGGAACTAATGAGGTCCATTGTAGATTCACAGATACTTCAGGAATTATAAAAATGTTCTTTCCATGTGTGGTGCAGACAGCTATGCTCCACTAACTAAGGTGTTTGCCTTTGACAACCTGCAGCTAATAAGCTCCAAAAAGTGCTTAGAAATGAGTAAATTGCCATTCCTGTGGATATTTGCTTGAAACTCCATAAGAAATTCAGAAGATTTCTCATCTCTTAGTAAACCCAGTTCATTTTTTTCTAACCCTTGCTTCCTTCCCCCATTGTGATCCCCTACACCTTTGCACCACGAAGCTCTGAACTGTGATTTGAACATGTTTAGGTGATCAAGAACAGCAAGACAAACGTGCCTGAGCTGGAGCTGTTCCCGCGGTACCTGCTGTTCCTGCGGCAGCAGCCGGCCACGCGCACCCAGCAGTCCAACATCTGGGTCAATATGGGTATGATGAGCCTCAGAATGTTTCCTCAGCATTTACCCAGAGGTAACTTAAGAATGCAGCAAGAATGTGCAGTTTCTGAGTGAGCCCAGGCTGTAGGAGCTTCCTGGCACTGTGCTTGTTGCTCCAGCTAATCACCTGTCCGGCCCAGCCAGCGTGGGCTGATGATCCAAAGGCTTTGCTCCTGCCCTCTCCTCAAGGAACAGGCAGAGGGAGCACTTGCAGGGAAGTTGATTTGCATGGTTGCTGCAAAGAGGTGGGTGAGTTGAGAGTGAGAAATGAGCCCTGCAGAAACTGGACTGATGGGAAGGGCACAGCTGGCCATTCCTGTTGGGGTTTTTGTAGCCACGGAATGGGTGCCTCTGCATCAGGGTGGGTGTATCTGGTAGTGCAGTGGGACAAGAAATTAAATTAATGTTCACTCAGCAGCTTCTGAGTTGCTTGGGCAGCTGGGCTTTGATGCCCAAAGTTATTTTTTAATGCTTTTAGAAAAAGATTGAATTAATGGAATATGAACACTATTATTTGTTGCGGTTCACAGAGACAAATGAACAGAAAGTGTGAACACCCAACTGAAATGGATTTGTCTTAATTGTGGTGGTAATGCTCACCCAGGAGGCTGTACAAGAAGAATGTTTAGATTGTGATTTAGATTTCAGCTGGGAAGTGTTGCAGGATTTGTCCCCAGTTCCCAGTTTTCCTGCCCAGCTGCAAACCTGCCTTGCACGAGGGGTTTGCAGAAATTCCTGATGGCCACACCCACAGTGACAGATCCCAGAAATGGGCTCACCTGGCTACTGAAAATTCAGTCCTTTAGCCTTGCTGGTGTCAGGCTGTGTTTAAAAACCTCCTGCAGATGCTCCATCTCTCACTGCTTTTCTGGAATCTGAACCTTAGGTACAGCCTGTGTGATCGAGTTCTTCTGCGGAAACTGCCTGCTCCCAAATTCCCCTTTCCTACCTGAGCTCATCAAATGGAAACTGCTGCCTTTGAACATCCTAAAATGCCCAAATTCAAATAAAGAGAATCTCCTCTTGTGCCAGATTTGATCTTGATTTGGAACTATTTTGCACGGCACTAATTTAATCATCCAATCAGTTATTAATCTTGTTGAGTTCTCAAATGTGCTTCTTGCTGTAATCTTACAACTAATCCTCTGATCCCTAATCTCAGAAAATGCTGGTTTGTTTTCTTGGGAAAAATGAGTACTTTGCTTGGTATACTGAATGAAGCAAGACTGATGCTTTGCTGATTTAGAAGATGATTACAGTGTAGTTTCCTCTCTTGGCAAATTGCATGTAATAATATAATATTACATCTTTTCACATGGTACTGCTTATTTTATTTTCATCTTTCTACAGTAAACGTAGAATGATGTCACTTCTCAGGTCACTTAAGCACTGCAGTTGCCCAGTTTGGGTTTGGCTGGATAATAAAAGCTTTTCTCGAGTGTGTCACAGTCCTGTCTCTGAGGAGTGGGGAACCTCCAAAGTTTAAACTAAAACAGCTCCAAAAAAGAGTATTTGGAGTTGGTCTTATCTCTTTTGCAAATATTTTATTTAAAGACGAGCTCACATTATGAAGGGCAGCAATCTTGACTGATGGAATTAATTTGTGCTGCAAACATGAGATTGTTGAGAAATTTTGGTGAAAATCTTGGGTGCCCTCACAGAATGTGTTTTGAGTTATTTAGTGATTCAGAATTGTTTTATTGTGAACTCCAGGCTGATTTTCTCTGTAAATATTGGCATTTAACCCCCAGAAGAGCTGAAGCAAATTCATGCTGCTCCCAAGAATAGTCAGACTGATTTTTACCTCATTTTTTATTTACAATGTTCTCTCAAAAAGAAAATCCTGATAAAAATTTGAAGTCCTTTATTTTGAAATTCACCTTTGCCTCTGATACTGTGTCTTTAAGAGACTAAAAGAATAGTTAAACATCTTTGAAATTATTTATTTCCTGTGAGACTCTTAGGGGAGCAATTTTCTAATAGGTTTTGGTATGAAGGGAGATAATTCATCTGCTTTGTGATAGCACGTTTGTTGTCCCAGAGGGTCAGGAACAACTAGTTTTCCATCTAACTCATTCTTTTATCCATGAGCAGAAGCAGCAGGACTGTGCAGGGCCCTGGTGGTACATACAGTGTGCAGGCTGTTACTGATCTGATTTCACTTTGAGTCATGGCAGTGGGATACATTACCTTTTCCTTTTCTCTCCTGATTGCGAATCCAGGGAATGTCCCTTCTCCAAATGCTCCTCTGAAAAGGGTCTTGGCTTACACTGGCTGCTTCAGTCGAATGCAAACCATCAAAGAGATCCATGAGTACCTGTCCCAGAGGCTCCGCATCAAGGAGGAGGACATGCGCCTCTGGTTGTACAACAGTGAGGTAACCTTGGCCCTGTTTCTTCCTTCCCCCTTTTCCAGCTGTTGGAGATCTGATTCCTCCCTAGAAACTACTAAATACACATGCACAGAAAAGTTATAGTGGCCATAAGTTTCCTTTACAGCTTAACTGCTCAGGTTGGAAGACTCTTGCTCTTTGTTTTGCAGTTTGTTGTGCACTCCACCGTTTTAATTTCACTGCTTTGAGGTTAAAGCTCAGAGTGTTTTATACCTGGAATGAAGAACTAAATTAAACATCTTTTTTTCTCCTGCAGAACTATCTCACTTTGCTGGATGATGAAGATCACAGACTGGAGTATCTTAAAATCCAGGATGAGCAGCATTTAGTAATAGAAGGTATAAAAAGGGCCTACAATTGGTTTATGCACTAAAAATGGGGGTTTCTGAAGGAGGTGGTGGTAAAGCCAGTGTAGGAAAGTTTGCATTGTTTTGTCACACTTGATCTGGAAACAGATGTCATTTGTCCTTGTTTTGAAATACACTTCAATCTGTTGTTGGCTCATAACAACAAAAAATATTAGTGATCACTCCTGAAGTGAACTGAATTGTTCAGATCTGCAGAGGTCCTTACTAATTATTAGAATAAGCACTGAAAAATTTGGTATCCAACAGGAAAGCAATGCCAAGGCTTTCTAAGGATGTTCTGGCCTGGCTGGACTGATGCCAGTGTTAAAATGAGTTCCAATAATGATTGGAAACATGGAGATGAAAACCAGCAAAAATAATAAATAAAACCAAGCAAATTTCCAGTCTCAAATATCAGAACATTTTAATTAAACCTCCTCAGCTCTGTGCAGTAAGTAACAATTTTTAAAACCCCCTCTTGATATCTCTTTCTAGTTCGGAACAAAGACATGAGCTGGCCAGAGGAGATGTCTTTTATAGCAAACAGCAGTAAAATAGACAGGCATAAAGGTGAGTGTTTCAGCAGGGGAACTGAATTATGATGGGAAGAAATATCCAAGAGTTTATTATGTTGAAACAATTATTTTTAATATAAATGCTCTTAACATTGGGAGAGGTCTTTATATTAACTTAAATGCTGGAAATGTGTGGGGGTTTTCTGTATAGGCAATAAATTTGTAGATGCAAATGCCACATAGCAAATCTTGAATTTTGTGTTTATTATCTTGGATCTTTTCAAGGTGAGGAATTAATTTGAACAAATGAATCCAGAATTTTCAGCACCACAATTATTCAGCTGCAAATAGGTTGTGTGGATTGTACTGATGTCTCTGGTGGATCAGGTCCAGCAAAACACCTCAATTTCTGCTAAGCAGAGTTGAGAGCAATACTTTAAATATCTCTTGCATCTCTGCTGCTGTAATTGGGAGCAGGTTAAATTAAATTGGTTACTGTGAAAAGGTCATAACCTTTCCTGATACAACATTCTGAATTTTCACATCTGCACAGCTGATCTAATGATGGTTTTTCCTCAGTTCCTACTGAAAAGGGTGCTACAGGACTAAGCAATCTGGGGAACACGTGTTTCATGAACTCCAGTATCCAGTGTGTCAGCAACACACAGCCTCTCACGCGGTATTTCATCTCAGGAAGGCATCTCTATGAACTGAACAGGTAATTTTCTCTCTGAGACTACTGGCATTTTAGATTCATGCTGTTCTGAAAGCTGAAACTCACTTTAAAGCAATCTTTTAAATTCAGTGTTATCAACTGCAAAGCAGAGCCTGATTAGATCCATGGAAATATAACCTCTTGTTTCTGGGAGCAGGAAGCCTTTCTTACTGCCTTGTTTATCTGCAGGCTTGAACTGTATTTAAATTTTAATATGTTATTAATTACTTGGTGATTTCTAGGACAAATCCCATAGGAATGAAAGGACACATGGCCAAGTGCTACGGGGATTTGGTCCAGGAGCTGTGGAGTGGCACTCAGAAGAACATCGCGCCCCTGAAGCTGCGGGTGAGTCTGTGCTGGGAGTCGGGGCAGGAAACAGGGATTCCTTGGAGGAAACATTGCAGTGGACCTTTTCCCCATGTTACCTGTGTTGTAATGGTTTGGAGGCTCAAATAGTGTCTCCCCTGGAGAAAGGGAAGGAAACCTGGATGTGTGGGAAGTTGGCTCTGAAGCCGATGATGTCCTGGGCAGTGAGACCATCACCTTTGCTGCTCCAAACTCAGCATGGAATTGGATTTCTTACCTTTGAAGGGGCAGTGCCAAGGGCAAGTGCCCTGGAAGAGGCCAATGTTCATCAGGCCTGGTTGTGTGGAGTGTGTGGCTCAGTGGGTGTGAGGTCACAGGAGTGACCTGATACAACTCAGAGGTCGTGGTATAAAATAATGGCTTTTATGGCCCTTTTTAGGGACAAAAAGTGATGCATTTGAGCTTTTGTTCTGAAAACAAAAGGATTCCCTTTAGCGCTTGACAGTTGAATAATTTGTGCCCGTTGACAGCACATGTCTTGTCTACAATATTATGATTTATTGTTACAACTTTTGTGTAACACACTTTGAAAGCATTAAAATACAATTTTTTTTAATAACATCTGTATGATCAATTAATCTTTATTTCCTAAGAAGAGGGAGCATGAATATATTTGCCTCACATACATCATATGAAATACAAAATACTGTACACGATTGAATTACAAATGTATATTTTATGTGATCTAATGCCTAAATAACCTTGCTATAATATCATAAAATACGTGATGTTAAACAGCTCTCTGTCTTTTTTTTTTGTAGTGGACAATAGCAAAATATGCTCCAAGATTTAATGGGTTCCAACAGCAAGACTCACAGGAGCTTCTGGCTTTCCTTCTGGATGGTCTTCACGAGGATTTGAACAGAGTTCATGATAAGCCATATGTTGAACTGAAGGACAGTGATGGTCGGCCAGACTGGGAAGTGGCAGCAGAGGTGGGGAGGACCTCAAATCTGGGGGTTTGGGCTCGGGGTGCTGCTGGGTTTTTGGTTTTCCTGATGGTACTGAGCTGGTGGGCTGGTGATGGGACTGTCTGGGGTAATACTCTTGTGGGACTGCACCGTCAGAGCTCTGATTTGAAGAGGCAATATCATCTTTGAGCTGAAAATTGATTGTATGTATTATAATAAAAGCATGAAGATGATACTTCACAACAGTTTTGAGGAACTCTTCAGAACTGTGGAGTAAAAATATTTTAAGATACCTGATGATCTTCTCAGAAGGACTTTAAATTATGTCCTAACAGATATTTCTGTTAGTTGAGAACTTTACTTCTGTTGAAATACTTCCTATTTGTAAGAAATTAGTACACAACTTTTGTGGAAATAATTTGACTCCCATAGGCCTGTGAAACTTTGGATATCAAAAAAATAGTCTACAATTTCTAACTTACTACTTTTTTGTACTTCATTTTAGGCCTGGGAAAACCATCTGAGAAGAAACAGATCCATTGTTGTAGATTTATTTCATGGGCAGCTGAAGTCACAAGTGAAATGTAAAACTTGTGGCCATATAAGTGTGAGGTTTGACCCCTTCAATTTTTTATCCTTGCCTTTGCCAATGGACAGCTACATGCACCTAGAAATTACAGGTGAGTGGGGCTGTGACTCCTTCTGAACTGTTATTGCTAAAATAAAACATCATGTTTTGTTTGTGTTAGTATTTACTATGGTCATTTTAATGTAATAGAGTACAAGAATTTTCATTGCAATACAGTTAACTAAGATAAAACCTTTAAAAACAGAATTTAGATGGCCCATTTTTGGTCTTGATTGAAGGACTTAGTACAGAAACATGTAAAATGGAGATTTTGAGAACTTTCCTTCTGTTTACTGTGTTGGAGAGGTTGTCCTGAACCTGCCTGGGGGGGAAAAATACAGCATGGGTCATCAACCTGTGTGTTGCTGGGAAAGAGGCAAAAGAAAAGATGGCAAAAGAGTGAACCAAATTTTGAAACAATTTTCTACTGCCTGTGCAACATGAGATTTTTCTGGTATTTGCCTGCAGACCTTGAAAATTGACTGGGAAAATAAAATAAATTATATCTTCAAGTAGGGAGAGCATTTTCCAATAAGCAGGGAGCTGTCATGTATTACTCTCATTAAAGCTTCCCTGGGTTGCTGACCAGTGTGTTTCTTCTCCTCTTTACAGTAATTAAATTAGATGGTACTACTCCTGTTCGATATGGGCTGAGATTGAACATGGATGAGAAGTACACAGGATTGAAAAAACAGTTAAGTGAACTCTGTGGGCTCAAACCAGAACAGATTCTGCTTGCAGAGGTGCATAGCTCCAATATAAAGGTGAGAAGAAAAGAAATTAATCATTTTTACGTTGGGCATTTTTGTTACTTCTTTCTTTTTGTCATTAAGTTTTATGTATAAGAACTGAAATAATTTAACTGAAAGTTTGATTAGAATGTAAGCCTAGTTATATCTCTATATGAGCTTTATTTTGTTCTTAAACAGTAATTTGGCTTGCTGTAAATAGATCAAAATTGATTGCTAATGATGTTTTTAGGTAAAAAGAATAAAATCAGGTCAAGGTAATAAATCTCAAGTTAAAAGTGATGAGTGGAAACAATGTCCAGGTGTGCAGTGACTGGCTTGATTCTCTATAGGGTGTATGAATATCTGTAGATATATTTTGCTGTCACTGCTTGAAATGAAACTGTTCTTAGTCTGTTTAGAGAACCATCAATAACTTCTCAGGTTTTGCTGCAGAGGGGTGGGTTCCCTCATTCTTCCAGCAAGGGGTAAGAACTCAGATGGGAGGGAGAGAGGAGCTGGTAGATATGCTGTTTTCAAAAGAACAAACCATGTCTGGAGTCCCAGATTGAATTGTCTGACACACTTTCCCTTCTGCACTAAAGAACTTCCCTCAAGACAACCAGAAAGTCCGGTTATCAGTGAGCGGCTTTTTGTGTGCTTTTGAAATCCCCATCCCAGGATCCCCCACATCAGCATCGAGTCCTGTGCAGACAGGTAAGGGAAAACCTTTATTTCCCTCTTTATTTGAAATGCTCAGGAATTGAGAAATTCAGGAGAAAACTTTATAAAGGAACTAGAGTTGTGCTGCACAAAGCATCAGTGAGCAGGCTCAGTGTCCACTGTGCCCCCAGAATGGACAGGGTAAAACTGCTGGCATCAGTTCTGGCTCCTGTGGATAACTGAGAATGTAACTGTCCACCTGCAGACATCTCCACCAACGGAGTCCCCAGCATCATGATGAACGGGGACGTTGCCAAGCCGGCCCTGATTCCCAACGGGATGCCCAACACGGTGGTGCCGTGCGGGAGCGAGCGCAGCCAGCCCAGCTGGGCCCTCAACGGCCACGTGGCCTCGCTGTGTGACAGCCCCTGCACAGGGTACATCATTGCAGTGCACAGGAAGATGGTCAGTGCCTTACAAAGGGTTTGTGCGACACACGGGGAGAGTAGGGTGAAAAAAGGGAAGGGTTTTTGAGTGTCCACGTGGTGGAGAGGGAGTGTGAATACATTCCTTCACATGCATCATACGGAATATGAATTGTTGTGTATGACTGAAATGCAGACTGATGTTTAACGTGCTCTAGTGCCTGAATTGCCATAATAGGAAATACAAAAACCTTTTCACGTCAGCGAGCAGAACTTAGAGTGTTTAATATTGGAAATACTAAAGTGCTTGTAATAGAACTAATGGTTAATTGCCAAAGTGATTATGGAACTGAGTCGAGGCCCCCTGTGTTTGCCCTGCACAGATGCGGACAGAGCTGTACTTCCTTTCATCCCAGAAGAACCGTCCCAGTCTCTTTGGAATGCCCCTCATAGTCCCCTGCACGGTTCACACCCGGAAAAGAGACCTGTACGATGCCGTGTGGATCCAGGTTTCCAGGCTGGCCAGCCCCCTCCCTCCTCAGGAAGCCAGCAACCATGCCCAGGACTGGTGAGCTTGGCAGCTCAGCCTTTGCCTTGAAGGATGCAGCACAGTGGCTTAAATGTGGTTACAGGATTTAAAATTACATTCATTTCTATCAGAGTTGATTTCTCATAATAATGGCAGTAATAAAAATACCTTCTAATCCTTTTTAGTGTTGCTGCACTTAAAGGTTGGCTTTACACAATTATGATTGATTCGTTCTCATCCAGTGACTGATAATTATTTATGGCTGACAAATTTAGGCCATGGAAAGGCAGATTTTAATAGTTTAATCAAAACTATAATTTTAAGGAGGTTTTTTGGTGATTTTTTCTTAGCTAAGCATAACAAGCCTGGTGCAGGAGGATGGTTGGCAGTGAGTGAGTGCTGCTGTTTGATGTTGTGTTCTCTTCTGTTTCAGTGATGACAGCATGGGCTATCAGTATCCCTTCACCCTCAGGGTAGTTCAGAAGGATGGAAATTCTTGTGCTTGGTGTCCATGGTACAGGTAAATTGTCCTTTTTTCGATTTGCAGCAGGGAATCACTCCAGCAGAAAGGTAATTTATGGTAATGGCTTTGTGACACGTCTCAGACTTCAGAGGTAATATCAAACAGTAAGAACCTGGAATCTAATTTCACCAGATCTCTCCCAAGGCAGACTTGCACTGTAGAGCAGCTTTCATGACTTGGAGAGCTGAAAGCTGGCACAGAAGCTTTGAATTAGGAGTCAGACATGAGATTATCAAACCCCTCTTAAAATATTCTGTTTGCATGTGCAGGGATGTTTGTCCACATACTTGGATGATCTGGGGGTGTTTCATCCAAAACCATATTTCAGGTGTAAAGCAACTACCCTGGGGAGTTCCTGTGCCATTTGAAGAGTTAGAACTGAAATGGGCAATAAGAAATTCAGCCTGGAAGAATGCTTGGGGTCATAGGTTTGGTCAGCACTGGATCATGGAATGGAAGGGACCTTAAAGCTCATCTAATTCCAGCACCCTGCCAAGGGCAGAGCCATCTTCTACTACAGGAACCCTCTGCTGGATCACATGCAGGCAGATGGTTGAGTTCACCCAACTGCTTCAATTTCTCATGTTCATTAAAGTTTTGTAGTAAAATAGCAAATTTACTGTATAAAAACATCTCTGACACCCAAAACAAGGCCTGGAGTTTGGAGGGTTCTTATCCCACAAAACAAGGAGCAGAATGGGATTAATGCAAAAGTTCTTGGGCAGGTCACTTACCAAATCTAACTTTTTTGGTGTAGATTTTGCCGTGGCTGTAAAATTGAGTGCACAGAGGACAGAGCCTGTGTGGGCAATGCTTACATTGCTGTGGACTGGGACCCCACGGCGCTCCACCTGCGCTACCAGACGTCGCAGGAACGGGTGAGATTCCAGCACAAAGCCCTGGTTTGTTTTGACTCTGAAGCACAACCCACTGCACCTGCTTTTCTTCTGTATATTTGATGCTTTTGTCCACTGTCTGTTAAAGTCAGTAATCGTGGAGCAGTATATCCTGGATAAATTGATGTCAACAGTAGACCTCTTATGTGGAAGGGAGGCTTTTAAAGAACCACAGCTGTGCATTTTGTCTGTTGTGAGTTGGTTTTGCCCCAGTCTTTATTGTATAATACAAAATGTGTTAATTTGATACCTTTTCTATAACTATAAACAGTTACACATGTGAGTAAACCTGTTTCCTCACTGAGTCAACAAAACCTGTGTAAAGCTAAAAGCCTGTGGTTGAGTTAGTCTGGAATAACTGGTCAGACTTGTGACTTTGAATCCATAAAGTTGTGCTTTATGGATCATTTGTAAGCAGAGCCCAAGAATAAGGACAGTTAATTATTTTTATATCTCCCTCTTCATGATTGAAATAAATTTTCTGCTAGAACTTAGCACGTCTAGTTTTTATCTTCAGTTCCAAGCAGCTCCCTGAAGTTACTTGTGTGATGCTGGGCCAGAGCCTCCCTCAGAGCAGGGTGTGGATGTTTCCAGCTCACACCCAGTTTTCTCTCCCCTCAGATCGTGGAAGAACATGAGAGTGTTGAACAAAGCCGCCGAGCTCAGGCAGAGCCCATCAACCTGGACAGTTGTCTCAGAGCCTTCACCAGTGAGGAGGAGCTGGGGGAGGATGAGATGTACTACTGCTCCAAGTGCAAGACCCATTGTTTGGCCACCAAAAAACTGGATCTCTGGAGGCTTCCCCCTATTTTGGTACGATCTTGTGTAGTTTTCCTCCACAGCAGCAAACCCAAAGAACGCTGTTGCCGAATGCGAGTCGCTTGTTCTGAAGGTGATTTGCTTTTGTTCACAGTCTCAGGAGGGAACTGGCTGAGTTTGCTTTGTGAAATTCTGTAATGCAGGCAAAGAAAGCAAACCTCAGATCCTTCTGCATGTTTTTAGCTGCTCCATGGCAGGAAATGGTGGTGGTTTGTGTGCAGTGTGAGCTGTTCTGACACTGAATTCACGCTCAGATGGACTTTCCGGTAACATGATCTTGTCTCTACTTGGGGAACACCTGCATTTCTTATTTTTCTGCTTTGGTTGGTTATTCAAAACAGACACTACTGATCACTGAGTTGAAACAACCCTTTCCATCAATTCCCCACGAAAATACTAGTTTCATATTTTCCCACCTTGATCCCAAAGCCCAAGTTGTCACACACAGCTTTGCTGCTTTATTAGCACACAACAAAATGTATATGTTTTCTGGAAAACTCCTTAAACAGTAGAACTACTCACTGGGATGTAATTGTCCTCCTTTAACTTTCTCTACCTTGTTTCTCCTTAGATCATTCACCTGAAAAGGTTCCAGTTTGTTAATGGCCGCTGGATAAAATCTCAGAAAATCGTTAAATTTCCCAGAGAAAACTTTGACCCAAGTGCCTTTTTGGTACAAAGGGATCCGAGTCATTTCCAAAGGAAGGCACTGACACTCCAGGTCGATCCTGAGCCACGGAGCCTCCCCGGGGAGCCCAGGAAAACAGACCTGCAGGGCTCTGGCACACCAGGGGAAGGGGAGACACTGAACAGGAGCCCGTCCTCCCTGAACACTACTGTCCTTAATAATGTCAAAGGTGGGAGATGCCAGTCAGTGCAGGTATTTGCAGGGGGAAACAGTCATATTAAACACAGTTTGAATGTTGGGGGTTTTGACCATAGCTCCAGAATGACTTGGAAATATTTCGGTGTTTCTTAGTGGAGCTTTACCATGGAAAATGAAAGAAAAATAAAGTTGCTCAGTGTCAACTTGTTGTCAGTGGGTTGGAATAGGAGTGGGGAATGTGCTCCTGCATAAGAGTTAAATTTCAGTTTCTAGGTGTCTCTGTGTGTGCACGAAGATAGGTTTTGGTTTTGTATATTCCTCATTAGTTCTAATGAAAGAGCAGGGTTTTTTTAATACTTGGTTATTCAAAAAAATCACTTTTTAAAGAGAAATACAGACTATGCGTTTACCAGTCTTAGTAATCCACGTGTTTTCCGTTTTAGCATCTCCATCTCTGGGGAGGAAAAGTGGAACCAGCTGCCCTTCAAGCAAAAACAGCAGCCCAAACAGCAGCCCAAGGACTTTAGGGAGAGGCAAAGGGCGCCTGCGGCTGCCCCAGCTGGGCAAGAACAAACTGTCCAGCAGCAAAGAGAACCTGGACACCAACAAAGACAACGGTACCGAGCAGGAGCAGGGGGAGGCTCTCACCAAAGGGCAGCTGCTGGGGGGAAGCCAGAGCGAACTGTGCAGTGCCCAGGACAGCGAGGGGCCTCTGGCCAACGGGTACCTGTGTGAGCAGAGCTCCTTCAGCAACGGCCTCAACGGGCAGGGGGACACCCACAGCGAGGACGACGCCGCGGACGACCAAAGAGAAGACGTGTGTGCTAACCCCATCTACAACCTATATGCAATTTCGGTGGGTGCACTCTTGGTGGGCAGGTAAAACGCCTCTGGGGGATGTGGGTTTGACTGAATGCCCCTGTTGTGTTCACTGTGGGGGCTGTTGGGAGGGAGAGCAAAGCACAGCCCTTGTCTGCACAGTGGATTCCTGACACTGAGTACAAGTGAGAAGTGTCTCTCTGGTTACATAGGTTGTCATGAACCGTTGTCACTCACAGGTAATGGATTTGTGAATCATTCATGTGGTGTTTGATCCAGAATTGATTTTCTTCTTCATTTTCTTCAGTGCCATTCAGGAATTATGGGAGGGGGTCATTATGTCACTTATGCCAAAAACCCGAACAACAAGTGGTACTGCTACAATGACAGCAGCTGTAAGGTAAGCCACTTCTTTTTCTAGCAAATAATTACCATTCTTCTAACAAATAATAGTCTGGTTACCTATTGCCAAAGAAATTTACATTGTAGAGGCATGGAATCATGAAGTGGTTTGGGTGGGAAGGGATCTTAAAGCTCATCTACTTCCAACCTCCTGCCATGGGCAGGGGCACCTTTCCCTGGACCAGGCACTTGGTGAGAGCTGTTGTTTAAAATCATGAACATCTCAAAAGCTGCATCAGATAAATATTAAAATTATTAACTGAAATTGTGCATGAGATTTTTTTCAAGGTGACATCTGTTCATCAGCTGCTCCCACAGTTAAAGATGCTTGTTTTGTACAAAGATGAGGAAAATTACTAAAAATGGAAAGACAGAAATACATCTCCATGATGGGAGCACTTTGTATTCAATTAGTGAGTAGTTCAGTTCCGACATTTTGAAGTATTTGCATTTATCACTATAAAATTTGTCAGACTTCTCAAGTCATTAGTGGAGCCTGATAAGGAACTAAGAGAGCAAAAACATGGGGGTTTTTGTGTGTGTTACAAACAGCCAGTTACAAACGCGTTTTCCAGGTGTGTATTTTAAGCTCCACAGCAGTAACACCATCGCCCCGTTGCATCTTCCCTGCCCCAGGAGCTGCATCCGGATGAGATCGACACGGACTCTGCCTACATTCTCTTCTACGAGCAGCAGGGGGTGGACTATGCCCAGTTCCTGCCCAAGATCGATGGCAAGAAGATGGCAGACACGAGCAGCATGGACGAGGACTTCGAGTCCGACTACAAGAAGTACTGCGTGCTGCAGTGAGGAGGAGCTGCCCTGGCGTGTGAGGACGGCAGGGGTGACACCCTGGGGCTCAGGTGTGGTGCAAGTGTCACTGAGACACGTCACCCACGTGTAGTTGTCGTCCCCTGTGGGCTGAAAGCACAAAAAGAAACCCCTGATTAACTAGTTAATATCAAATAGTATCGTTTTGTTCTGTTTTCTCACTACATGCTCTGAACGTTTCTGCTGTTGGACGTCAGGCTGAGACTGCCACTGGCCTTTAAATCAAATGGTTTGAGAAAAGCCAACCAGGACCAAATAAGAGCTAAATTAAATAGTCCAGATAAGAGCTAAACAAAGTAGTGTAGTGTAGGGTTTACCAACTGTTCTAACAACCCCCCAAGGCTCTCGTTAGGTTTAAGGTAATGGGGAAAAACAATTTGTAGTGTTGTCTTTGGACAACATGATATTGCTACCTCCTTTTTCCTGCAGTTTTATTGCATTTTATTGGCAAAACAGGGAAAGCAAGAGAAGGAAAAGTGCACAAACTGAAAGAATTATCGTCAAGAGTAAGAGAAGTTCCCAGTTTTGCCACCACTAATGTGTGTCAGTTGCTTTCTTTCTGTATGTTGGGAGCACAACCAAATCATCCTTTGAGAAGAGATTAATTTCTACACTTGAATGGTTTATTATATTGTGTTTTCTCCATGTGTTGGCTGTGCAGATCAACATGTTTCAGGAATGGCTTTTCTGCCTGAAGAGTGCTGGCTCAGACCTCTGAGCTGCCTCCAGAAGAAGCTTCAGGCTGGAGAGAGTAGCTGTGGTGACACACACGGTGTCTTAAAATGTGCACATTGCACAGAACGTTCCCAGCTTTTGGAAGGAGAGATGCTTGAGCTTGTGTTTCATGACTGGTGTTGCTTTTGAATTTGCACTTTTAAAAATGCATATAATTGAATTGAAAACCATAGCTTGTTTTTGTTGTTGTAAGGGCTCTGGAGTGAATGGCTGTGAATTACCCACTGTGTATTTCCAAGGAGGACGAAGCTGTGGCTGTCAGGGAGCTCTCGTAGCATTCATGGATGGAGATCTTTTTTTTTTGTTTCATAATTTAATGGAGTTTCTTGGTTTCAAAATTTGGTTGCCTTTTCAAATTTTTATTATTTTTTTTTTTAACAACAGTTTATGCAAATACTTGCAATTAAACCAGAATTGCTTTCCATGCCCTTGCAACATGTTCTTTTGGGCTTATTGCACGAGGGAAAGCGTGACTGAGTCTTAGCAGAGACTGGAAAAAAGATGGTTGTTTTTTGAGCAGGCATTTCCTTAAACATTTTCAGTGTTAAATCGTTTGCATATCTGAATGAAGATGAAAATTTCACTCTTCTGGCCTTTTTTTCTTCAGCTGAGTTTAAGCAGCTCATTAATGTTGTCATATGTCACCTGCCCAGTTTGGTGGATGTTGTGTCTTCACTAACAGAACTGTTCCTTCTGTGGTTCTCTGGAGTTAATGTTTGGATTCTTTGTGAGGTGTTCTTCAGGAATGCCAGACCTTCAGTCAGTTTCAGTCCCAGGAAGATCTGAGTTCTCTCCATCTCAGAAATGATCTCAGCTGGTCTCGCTGTTCCTCAGGCAGAGCCCTCCCTGCCTTTGGAGGTTGTGCCTCTTCAGGGACTGCAGATCTGTTCCAAAAATGAGTATTGTCCTACCTGTCAGGTGTTGCTCCTTATCCTCTCTGGTCTTTTATCTTCAAAGTGGTCTAAACATTGAGCCTGAAGAAAAGCAAACGTGACTTGGGAATTTCTAGGCTAGAAGCTTTTTCAATACCCACTTGTCTGCTCCTCCCTCCGCAAACTCCATGAAAAGTGAAAGATTTTTAACTGATTTACTTTCAAATGTTTTATTTAAGCAGGTAGCACAATCTACTAATGTTATTTGATCTTCTGTGTTTGTTACATTGGTTGTAATTAATTTTTTTTAAATTAAATTAATTCATGAATTAGTAGTAAATTTATTAAGTTAACTATTAACTACATTCACTTTGTAAATTATTGTATAAAAACTTATTGACAATGCACTGACTTTAGAAAGATGTTAATGTACATAAATACCTTGTAAATAAAATAGTGTTGATGTACTGGAATATGAGCTGTATTAAAACAAAGGTATTGGTAATTGTATATGGAGTGAACCTGTTTATCTGTAACTATATTATTCAAACAAATTAAATACTGTGGATGCAGATGAAGTGTCACTTCTTGTCAGACAATTTTTAATAACTGTTTTTCTGCTTTGAAGTGCCTGTGCTGTTTTCACTGAGCTTAAATGTTTGTCAATCCAAAAGCCAAAACGTGGGAATGAGCATCCAGCGATTCCTTGCAGCTTCTTTATTGCTTTCAAAAGGTAGGTTGGATATTTTCCCAGCGGAATCCCTTGTCCAGTGTTACTGTTGATAATGAGTGTCATTATTGTTTGAAAACAATCCTTTTCAGAAGTGAAATGAGCCCTCAGGAACAGGAAGGTTTGGCTCTCGTGTCCTCGGAACAGGGAGCTGCAGGTACTCCGTGTGCCGCCCCGGTGCCTGCCGTGCTCCTGCTGCTGCTTCTCACAGGTCTGTGCTTGTAGGTCTTACTCAGATGTTTGCTCTGAGCAGACACTGCCTGGGAGGGCTTTGACTGCAGTGACACTCAGGCTTGTTGCCCAAAAGGAGGTTTGGTGGGGTTGGCAACTGGACCAAAGTCCACGGTGAGCTGTGTCGGGTGGCACACATTGCTGGGGTTCTGTGGGTTTGAGTGTTTCCAAAGAGACTGTTTAGCTGGAAATGAACAATTGCTCTTGTTTCATGGCCCTTCAAGATGCTAAATGGGTGTTTCTCCAAGGGTTGGCACACATCAGTGTCACCAGGGTGATCCAGAGGAGCTGGTGTCTCTGGAAGTGAGGCCTTCTCGTGCTGTCTCTGTTGGAGCAGCTCTAAGGGATGACACTTGAGCTCAGCTCAGTTGTCCCTCCTGCCTGGGGATCAATTCTCAGAGCACTCAGTGGTCATTCCTTGCCACTGTGACCATCCCACAGTGTCACAGGAGTCTCTTGGGCATTTTCAATACTGAAAATTGAATTTCAGTGAAAGAACACGATCTCTGGTTGTTCCTATCATGAATTTCCTCTCTTAAGGCTTTGAGCTATTGAAAGTGCAATTTAAAAAGATTAAAAATTCTAATTACCAAAGATGCTCATACGTGCTGTTGTCAGTGGGAGAGCTTTTATTGATTCACAAGTGTAGCAGGGCCATTAAATAGATGAAGGGATCGTATCCCTGCCAAAACCTGCAGCCATTCTTGCTGCTGGATCCCTTTTACTTTACTTTGCAGTCTCAGGCAAGGACTCTAAAATTAGCAGAGCCCATTTTGCAAGGCAGGAGTGATGTGAAATGAGCTGTGCTGGAATTTTCCCCTCATGTGTGTGAAGTGCTTGTGCTACACTCGAGGGTAGTCACTGAGCCTTCCTGCAGACTCCAGCAGCTTTGGATCCTTCTCCTGGGAGAGAGGGGAAAGAGTGGCTTTGGATGCTTCTCCTGGGAGAGGGGAAAGAGTGGCTTTGGATCCTTCTGGGAGAGAGGGGAAAGAGTGGTTTTGGATCCTCTTGGGAGAGTGGGGAAAGAGTGGCTTTGGATCCTTCTGGGAGAGAACGGAAAGAGTGGCTTTGGATCCTTCTCCTGGGAGAGGGGAAAGACGTAGCACAGAAAGCACCTTCCTCTGCCCAAGCCTCTTGTTTCCCAGTGTGTGACGTGAGGGACGGATGCACCAGCTCCCGAGGATGCCCTGCTGCCAAAAGGAGTGACCTCTGGCACTTCCCCTCAGCCTGAAAAACCCAACTCCAAAGGAACTTCCCATCTCCATCCAGCTCTTTGATCTCTTGTGGAGCTGCTGTTGTGCCCAGAGCGCATCCCCCAGTTCCCTGCCCTCCTTTGGCAGGCACAGGAGGCCGTGTCCCGGATTTTCTCCGTGCCTAAATATTGGGATATCGTGGATTTATCCCTTATCAGGGAGATTTATCCCTGAAGTGCCCTGAGAACGTGCCGGGCTGCGGCCGCTGGCCGAGGGCCCGGAGCATCGGCGTAGGCATTAATTATACCTTTTGTTACACTTGTTCCCTCAGGTGCAGTAAATTGGAGCGAGAGGTGATGGAAGTGCAGCCATCCATGCTCGCTGATTTATCGCTTCAGGAAAATAAAACCCTCTCAGAAGCTCGGGAGATTGTGCCTTTTGTTTGGGACAAGCCTCCGACTTCCTTGAGCATGTGTAAAAGATTTCCTGTTTGTGAAAATGAAAAGCAATGTTTGATAAGGTCCCTTAAGCAAAATGAGGAAAATATATTAAGGATTTGATATAAATGACGTTTTCTGAGCGTATTTGCAGAATCTGAAAGTCCTGCTTGTGGTAGTTGCTCACTTTCAGGAGCCTTTAGTAGCTCCCAAATTAAAACAGATGGTGACATCCTGGGTGGTTTATGGTATAGACACACAGACTTGTCTTTTAGGGATTAAATAATGTTTTTCATTGAGACAGACTGTAGTAATTTCCCTAGTTCTTGGAATTTAGACCTTTTGTCTGGAATAAAAAGCCTGGCAAGTTCTGAGGAGGGAGGGCTGAGCAGGATATCAGTGTCCTGTTCATGTAAAGGGCAGTGGGAAATCAAGTTCAATCTTTTATTTAGATTGCCTGAAAAATTACCTCAAGAGTGAAAATCACAAGGAAAATTTCTGTTAATCCATTGCATTTCAGTTGTTCAGCCAGTGGTGCTGGAAGCTTTCGGATCTGGCGTGGAGGTGATGCTCCTGGGAAAGGCATGGGAATACACTGAATCCAGGCTGCTCTCCTGTGCTTATTTCAGCTTGTGACAAGTGCAGAGGCACCAGGAGCAGGTAGGGATGCTCATTTTAAGACTAAAACAAGATAAGTAAGATAAATAACCCGGTAGGAATAGAACATGCGTTTGTACAAAAGCTCATCCAGTGGCCTCTCCCTGCAGATCGTGAGAGTAGAGAAGAATTGAGGACAAATAGTGGCAAAATACAGCTTTTATTTCGATTTAGGGCCATTCCAGACAGATCTTGAACAGTTACCTGATGACTGAACCTCACCTTTTAACTTTGGACAGTGCGTTTAAAAGCCCTGCTGAGAGCACAGTTGTCCCCAGGTGGGTCACGAGCTGCTTTGGGGGATCAGAGTTCATGCACTTCCATCCCCTGCAAGGAAAATAAACAGAGCAGCAGATGCTTGAGAGCCTTTGTTCCAGTGTTTGTGTGATGTGACAATACAGGACTCCCTGTGCCTGGGGATTATTTATCTCAGTGCTGCTGGAAGGTTTTTCCAGCAGGAGGTTTTTATGGGGTGCAAAGTCCGAATGAACTGGCCCAGAGAGCTCTGGTGTGCGACCACTGATGTGTGGATGTGGGAAGTGTTGTCTCCAAGCTGCTCTCAACACTTCCCAGCCTGTTGTTTCTCAGGTCTGTGTAAAACAGGCTGAAATCCTGTGGTTTTCCCTGATCCAGAACATGGGAAGCACAGGGAGCTCTTGAGAGCCTTTCCAAGGCAAGATTCCACTTTCCACTCATGATGGAAAAACGTTGCCTTTCCCTTTCAATCACCCCAAAGGGATTGGGGTGGTTTTACACCTTCTGTCTTTTCCACAGGCTGTCACACAGACAATAGAAATGAAATCACAGCTCAGTGTATTATTTTGCATAGAACTTTTGAATCCTAAAATGATTTGGGTTGGAAGGAACTTGAAGAGGTGATCCAGCCCAGCCCTCTGCTCAAAGCAGTGTCCTCACTGAATTAGGGCATGTCCTAATGCTGTGGATACAGGTGATTAAAAAAACCCCAAAATTTTGTAAATTAAGGAAGAAGGTAGTTTCTTTTCTGAAATACCTTTCTTTACTTTGGTTTGTCAGTATTCTGTCACAGTCAGGCCATCTCAGTTAGACTTTTAGACTCTGCCTGCAAATGCACAGCTGTGATTTCCAACTTCTTACTGACTCTTCTCTGGGTTTTTATTCCCTCAAAGTATCTTTACACCATTGATTTGAGGTGTTTTGGTCTAACTGAGGTAGTAGAAATTATCTAAATTGACAAATAAACTTGAAAATGGGTGGATTATGTGCTGGCTGTGTTTGGAGTCAATGAAATAGTTTGAGGCAACAGATTTAGTTCGGTCTTTAAACCAGAGAGAAAATTGGCCAGATATTGCTGCACCTCTGGGTAACCTGGGTTAAAATCTGCTGAGACGTATACAGAAAGCACAGCATTAACCTAAATCTTAAATACAATGGTTTGCAGCTTAAAAATAGTGCCTTCACCTAATGCAGCATTTTTTGAGGGGAAAATATTTATGTCTCTTATAAATAAACCTTGGAATCCCAGTGAGAAGCTGCAGGAAAGCTGGAGTGTGGGTTGGGAGCTGGACAACAACACAGGGAAGCTGCTGCTGCAGAGCCAGGAACAGGATCCAACACCACCAGTGGCAAATTGAAAAGCCTTCCAAATGGTGTTTGTGTGATGGTGTTTGGAGTGGGGAGACAATGCAAGGAACAGGGTGATTACAGAGCTCTGGCTGGACATTGTGAGGCAGGTCCCTCCTCCAAAATGCTCCCGTGACAGCATGACCATTGTCCCCAGAGCAGGCCCTGGGGAGAGCACAGGACACGGGGTTTGGCTGTGAAGGGCTTGTCCAGAGACATTGTGGCTGCCCATCCCTGGAATTGTCCAAGGCCAGGCTGGATGGGGCTTGCAGTGACTTTGTCCACTGGAAGGTGGCAGGGGGTGGCACTGGATGAGCTTTGAGGTCCCTTCCAGCCCAAACCAGTCTGTGATTCAAATGGAGGGGGGATGAACAGGGAGGAAGAGCTCCTTTCCAAAATCAGAGGGGTTGAATTCTCTGGGTTTTTGAGCCTGCAGTTCAGATGTTTTTGCAGCAATTTAAATTACAGCTCAACTCTTCATTGAGGCGCTGGAAATTTCTGTTGTGAGCCACCAGCGAGCAGAACAGAAAGCTGGATGAATTCTTGTTACATTATGTTTTCCTTTTGATATGGAATAAAAAAAACCCCTTTGGAGGCCTTTAAATCAAAACCATTCTCTTTGTATCAGAACCCTTCTTCAAGGGGCAGGAAAGGATTCCACACAGGAAGGCCCAAACGATGCACGAGGCTCGTTAGCACACGCTCCTGTTTATGACCTCGCTCACGATGGTGAATGTTTGTTTGCCATGTGGTCGTGCCTTTTTATCTTCAGTTTTGATTACAAAAATGTTCCTGTTTAAAAGACATACGCCAGGGAATAAATCTCTGGGCCCACAGCCCCTTTGAGCACAGGCAGCCCCAGCATTTAAGTTGTAACAAAGGGAGTTTTAGTGGAAGCTTTGTGATAAAAAGTTGGCAGCATATCAGAGGGACCAGTTTGGCCATGAGATGTGAACAAGGATGTCACACTGGGTGTTTAAACTTCTTGCCTTTCCTTCCAAGGATTTTTAAAAAATGATTATGAATGAATTATAAGCTAGAAGACGATTGCTTTCAGTGTGGGTGCCTCAATTAAAAAAGAAGTCATTATGTTTTGCTTTTAACGTAATCCAGAGATTTGGCTGCTCAACGAGACACGAGGCAAATGAGCAGCAGTTTAGAAGAGTAAGAATTAAGAGTGGCCTGAGGAATAATTAGCTTTTAGCACAAAAATCTGTCAGGGTAAGGAGCTTGGACTGTTGTTTAACTTATTTGATGTAACTGGGACCAAAACACTGGCTGGTTTTAAAGTTGCCTTCCCTTTTAGGTGAGCAGCAGGCAATGCAATGCAGCAAAAGACGAGTGGAGTGTGAAAAGGGGTAGAATTCAAATATATTAAGAGCTGATGAAAGGAAGGTGAGGAGTAGGATCCAGATGTGAACATCCCCTCTGAATGTATTTCACTCTAAGCTGGGTTTGCTCCTGCTTCCTTCCTCTGCTGGGCTTTGATGTGGCAGGGCACAGAGCAGACACCCCTGCCCCTCAGCCCAGTATTCCAGGCAGCAGCTCCCCTTTGTGCACCCAGAGCCCAGGCAGGTTATCAATCTGTAACGCTGCATTTCACCTTTTGCATCTTGTTTAATGACCTTTTAAAAGTAAGTGCAGGGTGGCTGAAGGGAGAGTGGGATCAGCTGGAAAAGCTGACACGTCTGCAACCTGAGCTCTGATTGCAGCGACTGCTCCGGGCTGAGACAGAACTGCTGCTTCTCCCTGCCTGCAAACCAGGAGGGACAGGGGGAAGGGTTTGCTCACCTGGGCTCTCTGCCTTCCAAAAGGCAGTTTCCTGCACTCACCCAGTGTGAAAAGAGACTTCTTGCACAAATATCTGCTCTAAGATTTTCAGAAGCCTGTGGAAAGCTGGTCTTTTAAGGGCCTCTTGTAAGAGCCATTGGAAGTGTCATCCTTCATTTCTTTTGCACAAAAATGATCATTTCACATTCTTATCAGGCTCTTTTTCCCACACTACTCAATTTAATATGCACAGACTTGATATAAAAATATATGCTTTCATATGAGTCCATTGAAATGTGTATTATCCCCAAGGAATGTCTCACTATGAAATGCTCTCCCCTTGAATGAAAGGAAAGCTGAAGTTTCCCACCATTTCAAACTGGGACAATGATTTATTTTGGTGATGATTATAATGGGTATTTCGGATTCATGTGTACAATAGTAAAACTGACACTATTTTCTTTTGTTTATGTATTTTGCTCAAAATAGAGGATGACTCCAAGGGAAGGTATTTGAGGCAGAATGCTTGCAGAGAGGGTCACATTTATTTTGGCTGGCCATGCTGGCTGCCAGCTGGATACCAACCTGCACAATGCACAGACACTGAGCCTCTGCCACAGCTCCTTGTACTGCAGAGTCCCTCCCCTGCTCAGCTGGCCTGTGCTCACAGTCCCTTGCACTCTGTACCAAACACTTCTCAGTAATTTTACTGCTTAACATTCCCCAAATAATTGGAATACCAAAAATTGAGTGTGTTGTGGACAGGTCACTTGTGCTGTTTGTAGTTTCTTTTGCTGTGCCCTGTCTGTGACAATTTCTTTTGGTAGGGCCCTAATTTAATCTTTATCTCAGGATATTACTGTTTCCATCTAGTCTTTGCAGTGGGCTGCTGGGAAGCCCCTCGTGTGGCAGGTTATTCCCTGGCTGTGCATTGCAGGCTCTCAGCTTTGGATCTCTGGCCTTACAGAGCTGAGCCTGCCTGGGTTACAGACTCACACTCTGAATCACTTGGAGTTAACTTGGGAAAAACATCCTGTTCAACCAACAGTGCTCCAGATGGATTTGGGTTAAAGTGGTGGTGATGCCTTGAGCCAAACACCTGACTGGAAACACAGTGGGCAGGAGCTTTCCAGGGATGAGGTGCTCCAGGGGGAGCAGGGCTTTGGTGGGGTTTGCAGAGAATTTGGATCCCTTGGGTTCCTGCTGGTCCTGGCAGAGGCTTTGGGAACCCACCCTGGGCTCCCACATTGCTGCATCCTGGTAAAACACTCTACATCCCATCCCAACCATGAGTCTCCCTCGCTGTGTTTGCATTCCGTGCCCTCTGCCCTGGTAAGGATTGACACTGAAATACGAACTTGACATCATTTCTAATAGAAATTGTCACAGAGCTAAACAAGAAGTACAGTTCTTGTAATGGCTTGTGTAAAGGACCAGTAATTCCTCCAGTGTGCCAGGAATGGCAGGATTCTCATGGCCAAGGGCTGTGTTACGTCACTGGTTTGCTCACATGAACAACTGGGAAAGCTGCACTTTGCTGTGTGTCAGTGGAGTTTAGTTTTAAGTAAAGGGGAAAAAATGGAGGAAGGAGTAGGAGGAGAGGAAATTGCCATCCTTTCAGTACTAGAAATGATGTTCCTCATGGCAGAGGATTCGGAGAAGTCATCAGTGATGATCAAATTCCTCTTAGTAAGAACAAACAAGCGCTGTCAACGGAGAAGGTGCTGCAGGGAGCTTCTTAGGAAAATTCCACATGCAGCTTCTCCCCCAGGAGTGTACAGGGCACTGGCACAGGGGCACTGTCTCCCCTGGGGCTCCCTGCCAGGGGAGCTGGGAGACAGACAGGCAGATGCCAAGGTGGGGAGCAGCCCGGCAGCCTGGCCGTGCGTGTGGCACGGGGAGCGCGGGACGGGCTGTGCTGGAAACAAATCTCCTTGCCACGGAGTATCCTGGGCTAATTGGCTGCTCTCTAATGAGGGCTCAGGATGTGTTAATCATTCCACTTCGGCACTCCTGACAGGAACTTGGCAGCTGGTTGCAGTGACCCAGGCACTGAGACTGGAGCTTTCCTTGCCGTGCCCATGCGAGCGGCAGATGTGATTGTTGGGCTGTTCTTCCTCCTTCCCTCGAGGAGCAGCAGCTCACACTGTCACTGCTGGGGGCAACTGCTCAGCAGTGTAATCTTTGGCTTTCTCATGTGTTGGGGGTGTTTTTACCCTTATCTCAGTCTTTGTTCTTATTTTTTAAGCCTCTATTTAGTGTCTTTAGCCAGAAAGTTGAAAACATCAGGCAGCTCTGTGTTCTGCAGAAGACTTACTTAGCCATTTATGTCTTAGTCAAAGGAGAGAAGTGAGCTATGGGAAGAGTTAATTCCATCTCATACAGCTCACTGTGTGTGCTCTTTTCCTTTTGTATTGAACTGTCCAAGGTGGTTCTGCACATCCCTGTGTCCCACGTGTTGCCTCATGTTAGTGAGGCCAGCTGCTGCTTTCACCAAGCTGATGCCTCTTCTTTGAGGCTGAATCTTTCCTGGGGTTGTTTGGTACTTGCTGAGAAATGGGCAAGCAGGATTTTGCTCTTTAATAAGCTATATCAAAGGCATTTATAAATCATGAACTGGGGTCCCAGCAGGTCTTCCTGTCACAGCCTCCAAACAGCCCGATGGCTGCAGTAGGAATTGCACTGGCTTTTTAAGTGGGTTTCCATGTAATCTGAATGTTTGTGTTTTATGAGCTTTAATAGTTGGTTTTGCCATAAATCACTCTAGTTGCACCACGTGTCCATCCCTATCCATGGGATCATAAACCCCACCTTCCCGTTTGTGCCCTGGCACTGCAGCGTTAACAAAGGGACAATAGAAACCCATTGCAGGGGTTTTATGTGAGTGACACCACAGTCCTTTTGGCAGTGCTTGATAAGACACCGTGTTCCTGCCCATCAAACTGTTGTAAAACCATCAGGATAAATGGAGCCCTGGCAGTTTTTCTGCTTACAGCCCTCTGTGTGGACTGAGCTCCCTGTGCACAGGGACACTCGGGGGACTGTGACTGTCACAGCACTCAGTGCCTACAGTGTTTGAGCTGTGCCCATGATTTGGGGCACTGACATTCTCTGAGGAGGTGGAAATGAGTGGTGAATCCTCTCCTTTGCTTGGATGTGCCTGGCACGAGGGGCTGCACAGAGAGTGGGGTGTCACCAGTCGCAGTGGGTCGTGGCTGACGGGGCTGGAGGAGCTTCAGCCCCTCTGTGGTTGACTCTCTGACTTTATCTTGCTGTTCTAAGATTTAAACTCCTTCTCTTGCTCACCTTAGGGAGGTCACTGCTGTTCTCCCAGGACTGTTCCCAGGCCCAGCAGTGACTGCTGGCTCCAGCACATAAACCATTATATTTTACTGCTTATAAAAAAGCATTTTGTGTAACGCTGAGAGCTTCATGTACAACAAACTCAAATGATTGTAGGTTTACAAAGATACTACATTCTTGATAGGAAATGTCCATGATTTATTTAGAGTTTAATCTCAACATCAGCACAATCAGCAAAATGTAAAACTTCTGCCTTTCTTTCTCTCTCATAAATTCATCATAACTACCCATATCTGCAAACTAATCCATCAAGATCTTTCTCTTACGTGCTGGGAACCACGAGCAGTCTTGGTAATGTGGGAAGGGAATGGGTGTTGACATTATGAAGGTAATTTCAGTCAGAGAAAAGCAATGCATTTTTGAGAGGTAACAAAAAGGAAGGGCATGAAAAAGTTTAGCTGGATAGCGAGGAGATGGATTACAGGAAAACAAACCCGTGGTAATTAAAAACAGTATCAGCTGTCTGGATTGGTTTTTTACATCCAAACAGTGTTTGGCTACTGGGTATCTAAATAACTTCAGAAATATTAACAGGTAAAAGGCAATAAAATAACCCAAATTGATTATGATCTTATACCATTTATGATGTATCTTTAAATGCAAATTGCATTCAACTGCAAGAAGGGAAATAATGTCCCAAAGGCATTTCAATTAATTGCTGTAGTTAATTACACTCATAATTTTACTTGTGTGACTAATTATAATCAGGTTTTATCAGTGTATATGGATTTATTTCTGATACTAAAAGCCCCAAACAGCAGGTTGTTTTTGGGAAATACATTTAAACTTCCTAATGAAAACTGCCTGTTCCCATTCTTGGCTGGAACAAGCTGTGTGTGTTCAGGAGGAGTTTGGAGATGGGGAAGGGGAAGTGCTGGGGGGGATCTGGGGAGGTCACTGGCCCTGCTGGTGATGCTGCTGCTCCTTTGCTCCCTCTCCCAGTTTCTTTGATTGCTTTTTATGCTGTGTTGGGCACCAGAGCCCTCGATGGTGACCCCAAGGTGGGGACTGGAACTGCACTGAAGTGTCACCTCCGTTCCAGGGGAGTCCTTGAGCAGCCTGAAGCAGTGCTGCTTTTGGGGGGAGTTTGGTGGCTTTTGGAGGTGTGACATTTGCCACTGTTGTCTCTGTCACCTGAACCCTGGGGTACCACACCTGCTCCATAGTGGGGTGTTCAGACCCTGGGATGGCAGAGCCCTCTCAGCCTGAATGGGATGGTGGCCAGCAGAGCTCTGGGGATGCCCAACCCCGAGCCTGCCACCCTTGCTGTGCCCAAGGGGAATTTTTCTCTTTTGTCCCGTTTTTTTCGTATTTTTCCTGCTTTTTTTTCCCCTCAGTTCCTGTTTTCATGGCAGCTGATCCTGTATAAGGCTCTGTAAGCAGCGAGAGGCACACCGTGTGAGCCAGGTAGGTTTGGCACATTTCCTGGGGGTGAATCCCACAGGACTGTGGCCCCCTCATGCCCTGTGTCTGTGAGATCAGCCCCTCAGGCTGGGCCACCAGCTTCCCTTTCCTCACTCCTCCAGTGTATCCCAGCTGGAGTTTTATTGCCTTTTCCACAGACAGGCAATAATCTACCAGTAAAACCCACGCTCCCTTTATTTTTTATATAATTGATATGATTTTCTCCCACATGCAACATTTTCCACCTCTGAGTTACCAGGTCATTTGTTCCTCTGTCATTTAAACCCCATCTCATTTTAGTGCTTGGTGGAAGAAAATCACCAAGCCCACTTTTAACTCTATCAAAAAGAGCATCCTGTCTCCAAGGGCAATAATTTTTCATAGAATCATTTATAAAATAATAGAACTATTTAGGCTGGAAAAGACCTTTAAGATCATCGAGTCCTGCTGTGATTTTTGTGGTGTTGCTCCCGGGCTGTGTCTCCTGGGCAAGGAGCAGCATCAGGCAATGCCCCCCTGTGTCTGGCTCAGAGGTGGTTGATGTTATTCCTGGTGTTAACACATTAATTAAACTCTAAAACCAGCCTAGGAGGGTCAACGGGCTTCTCTGGATCTTTTTGTTTTTGACTACAGATGGATGGATGGATATTAAACACGGATTTGCTGGAGGACACCTTTTTAACTGGAAGGCCGCTGGCTATGCTGGCAAGTTTTCCCTGTTAAATCTGCTTCTGGATGGGCTATGAAGGAAAAGGACAAAGCAAAACCTTTATCCTCTTCTCCCAGCACTCAAGGAAAACTAATTTTGTACAGACAAGTGCATTTTGAGCTGGTGTCTGTCATGGGAGGAGTTGACAGCACAACGGAGCCGCCAAGTTTGGCAGAATTCTTTGTGGGTAATGTAAATATATTTCTAGTGAGTAATGGTTTGGTTTCCTTGTCTCTCTGTGCTTCCTGAGACAATGTTTTGCTGAAAACATATTGTATTGAGAATTTTTTTGTGCCTGTCCCTCCTGTCACCCCCTGCCCTTGATGGTCACGAAGGAGCAACACTGAGCTGGTGTTCACGTGGCAGATCTGCTGCTTTGGCTCTCACACCTCGGGAGGGTGCCCTCAAATCAAGGTCTGGTCTGGAAAGGAGCTTTTTGGGTGTGTTCTACAAACCCTTGTAATCTCAGCTCAGGGTATTTTCAGACACAGGGAGGATCCCCGTTGCTGTTCAGCACATGAAGGGGCTCTCCCGTGGCACAAGTGACAACCCTAAACCAAAGTCCAAGCTGCTTCCAAAGGACAGAGCTCTCATAAGCAAAGCTACATCCACACTTTGATAATCTCCCAAACGTGCTGGTCTTTGCACTCCTGAGCACCATCACTTGGAACATCTGGTTTTCTGCCACCCAAAGGCTGCTCTGCCTCCCCCTTGGTTCAGATCCACAGAGCCTCTGCTTGTCTCTTTTGTTCTAAACCCAAAACTTGCACCTCCAGTGAGTTTTCATTTCCAGTGTGGTTTCATTTTCTCTTGCACTCCAGTTTTCAGCCCCAGAAGACAAGCAGTCATCAGCTCTGGCTCCAGCATATGTGAAATGTATTAGTGAAGTTCTGTGCTGGCTTTTCTGTACACGGGAAAATAATGTTCTTTCTGGATCCTTCTAAATCCTTTTGTTCCCTCCCCCACCCTTTCCTGTATTATCATGGCTTGGCTGCTTGTCCTTCAGGAGTTACTGTCATTTCCTAGTGTCTTCACAATATAAGGAGTCTCATGCCAAGCATAGCATGGACAGAATTCCTGACAATCAGCACCTGAGGCTACCTGTGGAACAGCAAATTACTTTTCCATAACCATCTTCACAAAAGCAAATCAAATGTCCCACTTGAAGCCTTCCTGTCTTTCACTGCTCTTTGAGTGCAGTAGATTTGTATTTATTAGCTGCATTAACAATGGCCCTGTCACTGTCCTGCCCTGCCCCAGAACAGAACGTGTCACCTGAGTGCAAAGAGGACACTGGCACAGGACAGGCTGAGCTCCAGCACTGCCTTTCCCTTGGCCTCATTGCCACAACACTGAGTCACTCAGGGAATCTTGGCTAATCAGGTTTTATTCGTGATGAGGCTGGTGCAGGAGGGGACTTAGAGAGGACTAACCCTCCTCTCAGCAGATTCTTTCTTTCTCTTAGCTCTGTTTTAACGTAGTTCATAGTAAAGAAGATCCTCCCACACTTAATTAATGGTTGTAAATGCTTCTCTCTATCTACAAGATAAACTGAGGCACAGCCTAGTGAAAAGTGCCCCCTGATTTATCATTTATCACCAGCAATAAAAGACATCCTGCATGGTTTATTCCAGTCATCCCTGAAAGATCTGCCTGTGGAATGAGAACTACTTAGAGAATTCAGTTAAATAGAGAGGGATGGTGGGCTCTTATACATTAGTGCAAAAGGCACTTCCCAGTGAGGCATCCTGAGGAATGTTCCCATTGCTGCTCTCTAGAACAGGAGCCCCCTGTCCTGCAGCGCTCCTGAGTGTCCTGTGCCTTGTACCACGCTGCTTGTAGGTCTTGAAACAGCAACAGAACCTGAGCTTTTCAGAATATCCCACTTACTGTGTCTTGTACAACAGCAGGAAAACAAAGCAGCAATTTGCTACGTGCAGAGAACACCCAGATGATGGGAAATAAATCTCCAGAAACCTGCTGACATCAGCAACATCCCCAGGCACTGCAAATCCCTGCCCCAAAAATGCAAACCCCACCCTAAGCCCAGCCCTAACTTCAACCCTAAATATTGTGAAGAAAACAGAGGGGAAAGAAAGTCACATTCCTGTTCTGAAAGAGTGTTTGTAGATTCCCCTTCAGCAAGGACTAGAGAAATAAAAACTCCAGACAACTGACATGCAGGTCTTTTTCAACTTTAATATTTTGTTTATGTTTGCTCCTCAAAAGTTTTCTCAGTTACATAAAAATACAGTTATAGTATTAATCATTCCCTTAAACTTAAATAAGTGGATTTGCCTTCCCATGTGTGTTTTTAAAGCTTATATTATTGATTGATAAATATGAAAGTAGTTCCCCCCCTCCCTGTTTTTTCTCCTTTGGTGAGCTGTGGTTACTCTCCCTGCCAGGATGTTCCTGAAAGTGGCCCTATAACTGTAGTATAAAGTCATCTCTGCAAACATTGCCCTAAAGAAAAAAAATACAAGCCTGCTAATATGAAATCCTATTTTGGTGTGGCCAAAATCTAAAGTTCTAGAAGAAGCTGTAATATGTTGTAATACAAGGAAACCCCATTTACCAGTGTATTTTCTGTAAGTGATTGGGTAAGACCTGAAGGTACCAGTTCAAATCACAATCTTCTTGGAAACACTATGAGTGAATATTGCAGGTATGTTATTATTAAAAAATTANGAAAGAGCCATTTCTTGAGCTGTCCCATTTTATTAGGCAAAAAAAGATATCTGTATAAGGATCATCAGTGTCATGTTTCAAATGCAACCCTCCAAAGAGAGGGAATTCCCACAGATGTGCCACTGCTCCATGGGGATGAGCTTCCCTGTCTCTCTCTGGCACATCATCTTGGCCCTGACATCCCAGAGAAGGATGAATAAATAACAGAGAAACCTGAGAGCCAGAATCAGGAGATCAGGGGAAAGGAATCCAGTATCCTTATCTAAAACCAATGTAGATACTCTGAGGGAAGAGGGGGGGGCATTGTGTGTTAAATGAGGTTGGTCACAGACCCTTCCCTAAGGGGGTCACCCAGATGTTGCTGATTGTGTGGGGGTGTTTTTCCTTTGCTCTGTTTTGTACCTTCAGGTAGGACAGGGTGGGATTATAGGAATTACTGCACGTGTTACTGCCAAAATTGCAGTGTTGAATGTAAACATACTCCAAACAAAGCCCTTCATAGGCACTTAAGAGCAGATTCCTCTTGCAAGCCCTCTGGTCAAGTGTCCTTCCAGGAGTCTGTTAAAACTACAGCCTTGCAGATAATAATCCATCCTAGTGTTTTCTCTCAGTGTTTTGCTTTGGCTTATTTTAAAATTGAGTCTTCATAGCTTTATCTTACAGTCCCTTTGAATCCTGGTGGTTTAGTGCAATGGGTTTCATCTCCTACAAGAGCAGCACAGTCCTTGGTTAAAGTCTGGAGGAGGACAAGGTTACCTTCTGTACTGAGACAGGATCCTTGAGCTGGTACTTAGAGAGGCTACTTGATACAAAGAACCAACAACAGCAACAATAACCAAACAAAGACCAAACGAAAAGGACCCGGAGGGTGAGCGAGGCGAGGGCTGCTCACTGGGACAGGGTGCTCAGGGTGTACGTGAGGGCCAGGAGCAGCGCCAGGAGCTTTGCCGTGGGCAGGAGGATGCCGGCGCTGGACCAGGACACCTTGCGCTGCTGCAGGGGCTGCACAGGCCGGAAATTTTCAATCATGTGGGTTGAGTTCTTCCCATCAAAGTGCAGGGCTCCAAACTGAGCAAGCTGCAGGCACGGAAGGAGAGAACTGGCTGTTAAATCCTTCTCCCGTAAGACCCGGGAATTGTGGTGGGATAAACGTGCGGGTTTGAACCGTATGGATACATCAAACCCTGCAGGGAACACCGTGACAGAGGCCACGTACTGTCAGCTTTGGGAACCCTTCTGTGTGAGCCAAAGGCCCTGTTCACCTCGAGAACCTGGTTACCCCAGGCCTCTTGGCACTCACAGCCCTGCCCGTGTCCGTCACGCTGCAGTGACACAGGGTGGGAGCACAAGGATTTCTGTCTTTGCTTCACATTTCTGACTGCACTGGGGGTGCTGAGCTGTGCCTGACTGAGCCCTGCCCGTGACTGTGAGTACACCCTGAGTACACTGTGAGTACACCCTGAGCAAGGAGCTACAGCACAGGTGCTGGCTCTCAGCCAGGCCGTGCAGTCTCTGGGCAATCTGTGTTTTCGAGGCACTCGTGACTCAATCTCCTGTTCCTCTCTACAGGTCAAAAAGGGGCTCCTTAAAGCTGATGCTGACAGGCTCAATGTTTGGATTTGGAATTCTGCTCTGGGCTCCTGCCAGTGGGAGAGGAGCCATGGAGTTTGGGGGTGAGCAGGTGACAGCAGTGGAAGTGGTGCTGACGGAGCGCTGACTGGGCCATTACCTGTGGGGTTTTCTTGGCTTTCTTTTCACGCCGTCATTTCCCCTTCCTTCCCCTTTCCTGCCATTTTTTGAGGGGTGATTTAATGGGGTCAGTCAGCTGGCACTGGGGACTCTGTTTAGGCTAATGCCAAGTGGGTGTGTGTTTGGAGGAAGGCAGTGGGGCAGCTGTGTCACACTGAGTGGGCTAAGCAGACCCTCCAGGCTGCCCCTCTGCGACTCACCTGGGCAAGACTCAGTTCAATTGGCTTCTCAAATATGGTCCAGATGACCCCCTCGTGGCAGTCAGGGGTGGTGAGGGAGCCCTCATACCGATAGTACCTCCCAAGGTCTTTCTTAGGTGGGAGAAGGGAACTCAGAGGCAGAGGATCGATCTCTGCTGTTTGCCCTAAACAAACCGTGGGGAAATACTGGTTAGAACACTTGTGGCTGCAGGTTTGGCTCACATTTATCTGCCTGATCCCCACACGTGCCTTCCACCCCACACAGCTTGTGAAACCCCTGACACAAAGGTCTTACCTTTGTATTTGATCTTCTCTAATTCCTTTAATAGAGTGGCGTAATTTTTATTTTCTTCTTCAACCTGAAATGGAAATATTTTGATTCCAGTTCATGGATTTCTCAACAACTGGTAGCTTTAAATTAATTGTAGATAAAACTGAAAAGAACCCCAAGGGTGAAAGACACCAGCCAGCAGGATGTAGAAGAGGGTAGAGGAACTAAGTGCTGGCAGAATGCCTGCAGACGACAGGGAGGATTGTGTCTTGGACTGCTGTAATATTGACATAAACAGTCTCTCAGCCAGAATTCTGGTGGATTTGAGATGGACCATTAAAAATTTGACTGCCTACCTTTATGAAGAAGGCTAACACAGCCAAACCATCCTTGTATTTCTTGGCTTCTGTTACATCTGGAACATCATCTCGTATGTGGACAAGGTGCAGCTGTAACACAAAGTCAAGGCCAATTACCTGCTGATTTTCCTCCTTGTGGAAGTGTTTTCTCTGCCCCTGCACTGCCAGGGGGCCAGAGCTGCTGGTGGGCACAGAGAGACGGACAGCTCTTGAGCCCTGACCTGGGGTAGGAACTGTGCAATTAGTTTGGAACTTGCCCCACCAGCAATGGGGTGAAGGTGACGTGCTCTGTGTTTCACTCTGTTCCACCGCCCCCAATTCCCACCCTGTGCCTGCAACAGGCAGATCTTCATGTTGTGGTTGGAGAGGAGGGTGATTTCCTTCCACCAGTCCTTGTGTATCTGCACTGGTGACTTGTCTTGCCTTGGAGAGAATTTTGGGGTTTGATTGCACAGGTCAGTGGTTGCATCCCAGAAATGAAGCAGTGGGAGAACCATGTACCACTGAGCTTCCAAAGAGATAAAATGTGTTTAACATGTCAAGAGGGCAATCGGACTGCACTGACTGTAAAACATTTCTCCTCCCAAATGCTGTACAACCCCAGCTTTGGAGGCTGCTCTGTGCCTTTGCCATGCCAAACCAGCGTGTTCTCCTGTGTGTTCTGCTCAGTGTGCAACTTGTCCTCACGTCTTCATTCCCACAATCAGACCTGGCCAACAGCTTTTGTGAGCAGTGCCTTTAAAAGGCAGAGTTCTGGGGTAAAATCCACGCCCCACAGGCAGCCTCACCCACCTCCATGGGGTATTTCTCTCCATCTATGCTGTGCTCCGAGCCGGGGATGTATGGCTGTGCTCCTGGGGTTTGTTGCTGCATGTTTGGGACTCCCCAGTGCAGATGGAATTCTGCTGCCTTGTATTTTCTTGCCAGACCTCCTCCTCCAACTTTCGAGGATGTGTCCAGTGTTACTTTAACTGGGGAAAACACATCAGTTGTTTTAAAGAAGAAAAATCAGACCATACACTGGTTGTGTGTGAGTGCAGAGATTCAAATCTGTCTGAAAGTCCTGGCTTGGTTTTTCATACCAGGTGTCCCAGAAATTCAACTCTGCAGAAACTGAACTGCAAAATCATAGCTGAGTTTAATTTGGAATGAGCTATAACCATTATGACCTCAGGAGTCAGAGCTTCTTACACCTTTCAGAAGACCCTACAGTCCTTCAGTTTTGTCTGGAAAAACACCTTCTGTCAAAGTATTCTTGAAAGTATATTTGATCCCAGTTTATCTGGGTTTTAGCCACCATTTTAATCTCCTATTATCTGCACTGTAAGATTTCTTTTAGGCAGATATTCTGTTACAATTTATTGTACTGCTGCAATTTAAGCCTGAGCATCTCAGTCATTATATCTATTTAATGTGAGGTTTGATCTGCTGGTAACAGCAAAACAAGATGTTCTTAGGAGATGCTCTTCTAGTCAGACATCACCATCACTCCCTCGCTATATTTGAGACATGTTTTTAAATTTTACTTACTGAGACCCCTACATTAAACACAGCACTTTTCTTTGCATAGGAGAAATCTGGATTGCAGCCCCAGAGAGTTCATTTCTGTTCTGAATTCCAAATGAATTTAGGGCTTGTGTGAGTCACTGAGTTCCGTTGCTTTTTTATCTGTAAATGGATGAGTCACGTGTCTTTGTGGTCTTTGTTTGTTTGACTTGCGAGACCTTTGAGACACTGACCTTTGCTATCTGCCCATCGCCAACACAATGACAGTCTAATCTCACCTGGAGCTTCTAATTGCAGCTGTAATTTAGGCAATAACTGTCCCGGTGCCTTCTCATTTAGCACAGGAATTGGTTGCCCTCAGAAGGAAGAAGTTTAAAAAACCCAGATTAAAATCCTAATCCTTATGCAGGGCTGGGGAAGGGGAGAGTTCTGAGCACTCCTTATAAATATTAATTTCGGTATAAAAGGGACATTCTGTAATGTGGACATTCTGTAATATCATTCTGTAATGGGAAAGTCATTAATCCAGATGTCAGTGAAAAGTCAGAACATGCCTTTTCCTTCTGGTCTGTCACAATATCAGTTTTAAACTAGAATCTCTGGCTGTTAAAATCTCCCCACAGCCTTCCTATCTTTCTCCTTTAAGTCAGGAAATACTTGCCACTTGCTGCTTTCTGCTTTAAGATTTTGGCAGTTAAAATAACCCGTGTAAGATTTTAAGAGCACCTCAAGACAATTTAAAAATAGATAGACCACAGATTTGTTTTTCAAGCTCATTATTTAAAGAACGGGTAAGACACACACTCTGAGCCACTGGTGGAATGACTGTCCCAGATTATGTTTTCCTTCAGCAGAATTCCTTGTGCAGAAGCAAGGATAGGGCAAGCCCAGAAATGAAGGGTTAGGAGCATTAATCAGAAAGCAATATAACTGTGCCCAAAGAGTTGTCCTGAACCCCTCCATCCACCCACATCCCAGTCCCAGATGTTGTTTGGGTTAGAAGTTCCCCAGACTTCCCTCTTTCTGCACATCCATAGGAACAATTTCTGCTGAGACACTCAAGGGCCATGTCTAGAATCCAAAAACTTGGTAATTCCCACAGATTTCCCAGGAAGTCTTAGCTCGGGCAGTGTTCTGGAAGTTTCACTTCTGAAATACAGGGGTGACACCTTATCTGTGCTTCCTTGCTGTCAGCCAGCAGCAGGGACACCCAACACCTTGTCCGGGGCATGGCTGGCTCCAAGGGAAGGCACAAATAAATCCCATCATATCTGGAACTACTTGCCTGTATGGCCATTATTTTCCACGTTCCACTTTGAAGACCCTTTCCCATCATATCCTTCAAAAGTCAGAGGCTTCAGGTTCTTGTCATAAACGACATTTTTGGTGACAATGTTGATGGGTGACTGTCTGTCTCCTTTGCAGGCAGCATCTGTCAGGTGCCATTGGTGAGGGTCTGTTTTGGGGCAAAGAAAACAATTTTTGCCTGTAGACAGCAAGTCCTTCACAAAGCCAAACCCCCCAACCAACACATTCTTGCTTGTGAAGTTGGGATCACCACCCCAAAGTGCAGGGCTGGTTTCCCCTGGAGCACATTCCGAGTTATTTTTATATTTGTAGCATTTTCCTTGGTTGAAACAAAACAGTTGCCACAACCCCTGGTATCTCCAACCCCCCTCAGGTGTCCTGTTACCACTTATGTGGACATAAAACATGGTCATGCAGCATTAAATGCTGAGTTGGGTGAGTTTTGGCATTAATTCTCTCAAGAGCCCCTTTGATAAGAGAAGATTTGTTAATGTGTTTGGAGAAATAACTTGGTTAGCAATACCTTCACACTCTGGGTGCTCACACTTCTGGGACCGGTAACACCAGCGGCTTCCCACTAGAAAAACAAGAAATAAACCCATCAGATGTTTAAAATTAGATGAATGAATGCAAAGCTGTGCAAACTGTGCCCCTAAAAGCAGCAGGGAAGTGGAGTGGCAGCTCAGGATCCTCGGAGAGTGATGGCTGGGCACTTCTTGGGTTTGCCTGCCCCATTTTAGTAGGGTGAGATGTTTCATCTCTTAACCAAACAGACAGTGAGGGCTGCCAGAGGTGGGTGCTGGAGCTGCAGGGAAATCTTTAGTTGCCAAGGCTCCTCAGCAGCGTGGAGGGCACTGTGCAGGTCCTGATCCCCCAGGAGGAGGGGGAGAGGAGACCCTGGGACCCTGCAGGGGACAGCTCTGCCCTCTCTAGACTTTCTGACCTTTACTGAACCAGTCCATACCCGTTAATACTCCCGTTAAAGCAGCACTAACAGGACTCTCAGTGAGTTCTAAATTATTTAATTTTCAAACCTTGGCTTCCACACCTTCCTGAGGCAAAAGTTCCACATTTGAATACACGTAACTTTAAACGAAATTCCCTTTATCAGTTCTGCACTTGCTGACCTTCCATAGACTTGTAAATTCACTTATGCAAGAGGGCTTATTTCACTTTGTTCCAGGAACTGTTTTAAAGGTTACTTGGTGCAATAAGGAATTTTAAGAAATTAGGAATCTCACTTCCTGAAAGACCTGAAGGATCTTTAGTCTAACTCAGCTCTGATCCATCCCACATAGATGGCTGCAAAATTTTCCAACAGGACACCTTAATTTTACTTTGTGATTGTCAGAAGAAATGCAAAGTTCAGAGGGAAAGAACTGGTTTAACTGAAGTGTGTGCTGATCCAGTCAGGAAAGTAGGGACCGGTTTGGATGTCAGGGGTTGCTTCAGTGACTCTTTGTGACAGTTCTAAACTGGAAAAGGACTTTGACAGGAATAGTTCTCTTGGACTACTGAACTTCAATCCATAACAATTCAGAACCTCTTATAATCATGATTAATACCAGAGCTTCCATTTTCTTGTGATTAGTAAATTATAGACATTTCAGTAAATGGCAAATCGATTTTAAGGATTATTATGTAGGAGTCCTGTCACTGGGTTGGTAATTACCATCATTTGTAATTTATAATCCACCTTCTAGAAGGCTCATGGTGACTTTTAACACACTTGATATCAGTGGCACAGCAACACATCCATCCATTATGGATTTAGAAGTTATAAACAGCCTTGACACAAAAGCTGGGTAACCCCAGCAGAGGAGGAGACTCAAACAAGCTTGTGGCAATTAATGTAACCCTGAAAGAAGGAGAGTTTCAGTTTTTCTTCCATAGAAACTAAATTTATGCTGAAAACTACAAATAATATTGACCGACTTTGTAGTTTAGCAAGTGTTTAGTGATACTGAGAAGGAAAGCAAACAGCATTGTGGGCTTGTGTTGGAAGAACTGCGGGGATTTGTGTTGTTGTTCGCTGATATTTTCTAATTGTCCAAAACTCATTTTTGACAAGGGTTTTTTTTTTTTTTTTTTGACAGGCTTCTAAACACACACAAAACTTCACTTTTTGAAGCTGCTGGTTGCATTTTTCCAGGCCTGTGTGCCCAGGCAGTGGCCTGACCTCCAGCAGGGCTGAGCATTCCCATCCCCACCGGGACACAGCAGAGCCACCAGTGCCAGGCACACCATGTCACCAAGGGCCTTAATCGATGTTTGGATCAATAAATACCTGAAGAATACCATGTAAGGAGACCTTCACGTGCTTGGTGCTGTTCCCTGTGTCAGTGTTTGCACAGATAAACAACTCCAGGTATGTTTTTGGCAACTCAGTGGTCAGCCTGTGCTGTGACAATTCCGCCCCAGCACCCTGGGATTGGGAATTTCTTGGTGCTTTATACCCAAACGAACCTTTAGGAGATAAAACCAGTGTACAGCAGGAATAAGCTGGACATGAGAGGACAGTCCCCTGCAAAGATTTGCTCTCACACCCTTTGGGATGTGAGTCAGCCCCGAGAGGTGAGAGCTCCAGGTGGGCTGGGGTATCCCGGGCTGTCCATCCCAAGGCCTGGAACAGGGACTGCCCGGCTTTGCAGTGGGAGGGCGAGCAGGGCTCACTCCCCAAAGCACCACTGACATGCAAAGTGAGTTTTCCAGTCAACAGGGTTCACAGTTAGGAGTAAGGGCAGCAAGTTGGGTGGGGACAAGGTTGTGGAACCACAGAAATCAAGGACAACCCCAGGAAACACTGAGGGAACACGAGGATCCCCAGGTGGTGTTGTCAGTGGTCCTGAATTGGTGTCTCTGTAGCAGAGGAGTGGATGGAAATGGGTTATGGAGCCTTTTACTGCTGAGTCCACATCACACCCTTCCCAAACAAAGCTTGTTACCACCTGGACAGGTGTTTGGCAGGTTCTCCCAAATAAACTGGGGGTTTCAATCACTTCTTAGTACACTGACACTGTGACCACACTGCAAATCTTTCATCTGTGGCATCAAGAGGAAGGGGAGAAAAAGATTTTAAAAATAAAATAAAACCCCCCAGCCCTCAGCTGCCCCACATCCAGCACTCAGGAGCAGTCAGCCCTTCTTCTGTTGAATCTTAACTAATAATGTGTCCAGTTTTTGCAAGGTTTCAACTGAATTCCTGATGTCTGTGAACAAACAATCTGTGTTTTCTATCAAGTCCTTATCTCAGTTGTGGTTTAGTGAGGTGGATGGTATCAGCGAAGTAGAACAGGATATAAACTCAGCATTTCATAAGAAAAAGGTCTTCAAAGCTGTTAAACCTTAAACAATGAGCTAATTAAACATTACAGAATGCCTGAGCAAACAGTGAATTAATGTTTATAGTGAATTAGATACTTTTTTTGGTTGGCAGTAATGGAACATTGGAGAACAGGATCTTTTGTGTAGATACTTCTCAGAAGGAACTTGCTGCCTTCCCCTGAGTCACTTACAAGGAAAATTTGCCTTTGGATTTTATCTGAGTCAGGTGTGATTGCTCCCTACCTTGTATTACAATGGTTCTTTTCTCCCCTGAGCTTTAGGGCTTTATTTCTGAAGTAAGAAGGAAAGATCTCTGTCACATCCAGTCCCTGTCCGTGGCCTTAGGCATGATTGGGCCCTAAGGTATGTTGTCTGCTCCAGTTTTATTTGTCCTAGTGGCTCCTGCCACTTCCCTTCCGAGACTGTTCCACACTCTATTAGCCTTCACTGTCAGGAAATGTTTCCTGTGCAATAGCTTACATTTTCCACTTGCTTATCTGCATCCCATCACTCCTAGAAATATCACTGAACCACCCTAAACAATTCTTTTCCCTCCCTGGTGTTTACAGCATTCAAATAGCTCTCTCATAATCTGTAATTCCTGTTCTTGCTTCACCCATCCTTTGTCCCATCTCTTGACAACTTCTCCTTCACCTTCCCACCATTTCAACTTCCAAATCTTTCATCCCTCTTTGTCTGGTCCCCCTTTCTTGCAGGGCCTGAGTCCCTGTGAGATCCCACCCTGCTCCCCTCTCACCTGACTGCTCCTTCACTCAAACCTCAGCTCCCCCATTCTCTTTCCTGTAGTTTATTTTATTGCAGCAAAAAGTGGGGTTTACAGTGTTTTAGGGTGGGGTTTTGTTTGCTTTTGTAGCTGAGGTGCTGAAATAATGTCAGTGACATAGATAGATAGATAGATAGATAGATAGATAGATAGATAGATAGATTATATATGTGGACTTACTATGTTACGAACTATATCTCGCTCTCACATTGTATTATGGATCCTTGGTTTAAGCAGTGATGAACCACACCATAGGTGTCACATTGACTTTACTGGCTTTAATTTACAGCAGGACTGAACTGGGCTGAAGGCCTCCTCTTCCTCCCCAAAGTTCAGGACAGTTAAATTTAGGGAGTCTCTCTTGGCAAGCGAGCAATCCTACTTATCTCTGTTTCTTCCTTGTCAAACTTACAACTGGTTTCCTGCCCAAAGCTGTTTCTTGGCACGGGGAATAGCTGGAAAACAATACAATTACGTATTGTTTTCATTTCATTGTAAACGTTTTCAATTGTTTTAGCTATCAAGCCTAGTCTGGAAGCTTGAGGGAGAAAATTCCTCCGGTTGAGAACTCCCTCTTCTGCTCACTTACGCAGCCGGATGGACAGCGCTGCTGGCGGGGGGCCAGCCTGGGGCAGCTTGCCAAAGTGCTATTGTGTGATCTAGGAAAAGACCCTTAAGCTCTTTGGACCGTGCTCAGATTGCCCGAATTCCAGAAAAGTTCCTAAATCTACTTTGTCTCGCGTGCTGCCTGTTTGCTGCCCTACTTGGACCTGCAGAGCTTGGAAGGCCAGTGTCCTGTGAGTCAGTGCCATGGGACAGGTGTGCTCAGCCTGGCTGAAAACACTTGTTCATATGCACAGAAAAGTCACTAAAACAGGTCTTGCCCTTCTGACAGAGTGGCTGAAAATTACTAATTTTACATTTGACAGCTATTTTTATTAACTGTATTTAATCTCTCGAGGCATGACTGACCTTTATGCCACGAGCAGCCCGATGTGCTGGGACAGTAAGAATATCCTGTGCTGCCTTTGAGTTCAAATCCCTTCTCCCTTTCACTGACTGACTCCTTTGTTTGTCCCTTTAGCCTCCTGTCACCCCTCCAGCCACGCCTGGCTGACCATTCCCTGTTCCCTGGGACACAGGGCTCAGTGCTCTGCTGCCTTTCCTAGGCTGCCCTCAGTGCCAGAGCTCCCCTTATTGCTCTCTTATCCAGAGATTTCAACTCCATCCCCCAAATCCACCTCCATCCCCGCAGCATTTTCCATGAAAAGGGCAAAAGCTGGTTTTGCACGTGATGTATTTTTATCTTTGGCTTGTGTTGGGTTCATCCTATTTTTAGCTGGCTTTGTGAAACTTGCTATTTTTAGCGCAAGAGACAAAACAACTTAAGAGCAATTGTTATCTAAGTCTAGTTTCTAATTAATGAGATTGCTGAGCACGAACTGAGCATCTATACATAAGTCTATTTATACATTCTTAAGTATTACACATCCTCAGGAAGCCCCAGTCAGCCACTTTGACAGACAAAATCAGTTCCAAATGTTTACCCCTCAGTTTGTGCCATGTTAGAACAAGTGTTTGTGATCACCCACTGCTCTTCCCTTCACTTCCACCTGGAATGTTGCTTTTCATAGTGATACACATCTTTATGCATGTACATTCCGAGGTATTTCAAGGGGAGTTAGCCTTGAAAATAAGCTTTGTTGTGGTGAAGTCACCATATCTGAATTGAGCACAGTGTTTATAACATGCACACATACACATAAATCACTGGCTCAGGGAAATCTTTGTAGCACCTCTAAACCAAAGGAAAACCCAGGGACTGAAGGATTCAGTCTTATTAACATCTGCAAACTACTTCCCTTGTGCCAGAGCCAGGAGAGTGCTTTTAGCTGTGACCTGTGATCCTGGTGTAGCCTCTGCCATAGATCTGTGTCCTCATAAATGCTCTGCACAAAGACAAGCTGGGCTTTAACAAGAAAATGAATATCCAGGGCTAAGGTGATTTGCTTCTGTGAGGGATTTTGCCTTGCTTTGTTTAATAAAGATACGATTCAGATTTTTTTTTTAAAAGCATTTTTAAAGTTAAATTCAAGCAAATCACTTTGTGGCTTTGCTGTCCTTTTGCAGTCTTCTATGCCGAGTTTATGATGACTGATCTAATGGCTAAAAATACAACTAAAAATCTAATAAGAGGCCATTAAATATATTCTGCCCTATAACAAAGCAGCTCCTGCAGTGTCACAAACAGGGGAAGGAGCCTGTTCCTGTGGAGACAGACACTGGACTTTGCAGCATGTCTTGAAGATCCAAAGGCTTGTGCTGAGAGGAGGATGTTTCACAGCAGCACCTGACTCTGGAAATGCTTTTCTGCTTCCAGGAGGAACCACGGGGCCAGTTTTCCTCAGGATCACAGATGGAAGCATAAAAGGGACATCCCAATTCTTATGCTGATACTTTTGCTACAGGAGAAAGGAGAGTGTTTCCTAAGCTGAGGTAATGTCACTTGTCACCTGCATATGGCTGCTGTGTGTGGCTCCTGCCATGCTGCTGTCCTTCCCCCAGAGCTGAAGGGCAGCAGGAGGGAGCCCTGGAATCTTGGATGCTGCTGAAAGATGAGGTGATGCAGCACACTGCAGTTCTGCACGGGGTCAGCTCCAGCCTGTTAACACAAACTGATGACTCTGGAGTGTTCTCCTGCTAGTCAGGCTGATCCCTAAATGCAGCACTAGGAACTGTGTCCTTGGAAAACTGCCCACTCCTTGTGTGTCACCAGCAACAGCGAGGTCTGGACTGGGAGCTGGGATGCCCTTGGATGCATCAGCTCAGTAAAAAAACCTGCCTGCTCAGGAACCTGAATGCCTATGAAGGCACCTCATAGACATGGGCTGCCTTATGTACAGCATGGATGAACCAAGGCAGGGTTCATCCTCAGCCACAGGAGAGGGGGCAGCTGGGGGGTTCATACGTGATGGAGACCTTGGAACCCTTCCATGGGCAATTCCTTGAGGGGGAGTCAGGATCTGTGATGGGTATGGATCACAGCAAGACCTGTCTGCACAGCACATATCCTTTATAAGCTCGTGCAGACTGCTGGGAAGAGGTTCAAGCATTGCTGGTCTGACATAAAGTCATCCAGTTGTGCAACAGGGATGTATCTTAATGTCACAGCTGGCAGGCTGCAGGAACGTGAGAAATGCCATATATGACTCTCATACTGTCTTGTAACTGCTTTGGGGAGCCTGCCTGTGATACAGAGTGTTATCCTTTGCCTGCTGGGTTTGGTTCTCTGCCCCCCAGAAGGAAACGGTGGGAATCTCTTGCTCTCAGAGCACACTCAGCATCCTGACGACTGTGAGCACTTATCCCTTGCACTCGGTGGTGGCAGTCCTGGATGTGTGTGGATCATGGCAGGCAGACTCAGATAAACCTTTACAGCAATTCTGGCAGCTTGAACAGTTGCAAAGGAGGAAGAGAAGGAAGCCCTAAGTGCAACAAATCTTGCATAAAGACCCTTACTTGGGAAAAAAAGTCTGTCTGCACTGAGATAGTCAACCACTTTGGGATAAGCCAGTGGTAGCTTGTCCGCTGTATTTACTCATGTGTTGGGTTGGAGTGGTGGAGAAAGGGAAATTCAGGCAATCTCATACCTCCTAAAACACCTATGAATCACTGCCTAAGGCAGCTATGACTTCATGCTTTTTCTCTCCTTTCTAAGTCTCGTACTACAGTTATTATTCTGCTTTCTTAATGACCTGAAACCACAACTTTTCATCCCACGGCGTATCTAAGTGCACCAGCATCCCAACTTTGCCAGCCCCAGTATGGATCTGGAATACAACCCTAACCCTGTGTGCAGGCTACAGCATTAGAAGTGCAAATGGAAGAAGTTACAGCTGCTTGCAGAGCTATCAGGTATCTTTTGTGCGTGAATGGCCCTGAGGAAGCCCCAGAGTGAGAATCGAGGCTGACGTCAATATCCGCATGGTTATGTAAATTTTATGTTCCTCAAAGTTAAAGGTATGTGAGCAGAAATATAGAAAATTAGAGGAATCATGTTCTATCATGCATCAATCTTTTGGAGCACCAGAGCATGGAGTGTGGGAGATTGTCCCCTCATAGCTGAGTCCTGGTCTGTGATAAAGTAAAAGGTTAAAACGTGCTGGGGTTCATTCCATTCCTCTTAAAGAAAATTAGTTCTCAGCAACACCTGGAGCTTGCTCTACCCTCACCCCAGAGCTGTCGGATGGACATATATTCCTGCTCTCTGAAGGGCTCTAGACTGAATCTACCATTAGCAAAACCTCTCTTAAAGGATTTGGAGTATTCCTGCAGGACACTGCAGACCTTTGGCCTCTCTTCTGCCTTATACCAGCCCCAGAGGATCAGTGGGCTCTCAGAGGAACCAAACGAGCCCTCTGAGGTGCATCAGAGCAGCTGTTAAAGGAATATACTGATTGTATAATACTGATTGCTGGAGAATTCAGTGGATGAGAGGCTGGACAGAGGTTGAAGGGAGATGGGTTCTCTTCCCAGTGCAGGTGGGTGCCCCAGTCTCCCCCTTGGAGAACAGGGACAACGAGCCCTCCTTCCTTACAGAGCCCTGGAGGGACTATTAGCAGTCATTTTAAAACACAGGTGCTTTGATACTAGGACAGGTCAAGGCTGAAAGCAATTTGAAAGATTAGCAATCAGTCATTTGACTATTTAAGTGTGGGGAGTTATGAGCTGCCCAGATTAGAACAGCCCAGGTGGAGGCAGGTTAAGTGAGCTGAGCAGTGGATCTCACTCAAACTGGCTGTGAAAAGGGGCAACACAGAAAGGAAAAGCCTATTTTTTTAAAAAAAGATACGTTCTGAATACAGCAAGAAATAATTTCAGCTGATTCTCAAGAGTGGAGGTTACTTGACATGCGTAGCCTTTAACTTAGTATTATGTGTCCTGTGAAGCTTCTGCCTCAGGGAAGGTTTGGAGAAGGTGGAGTTAGCAGGTTTCTTTTGTTTTAGTAACTGTGTAGTTTGGCTCTTCCTCAGGGAAAGAAGTGGAAATAATAAGGAGTGGGGGAGAAAAAGCATACACAAAATATGCATTCCCCTATATTACTTCCATCTGCTAAAGCACTAATTATTAATACTAATAAAGTCATGAAGGTTTTCCAGACAGCCATTCAAGCTTCCAAAATACATCCCTTGATAGAACAGTAAATTTAGCAAAGTGTTAATCAGCCAGTAATCAATACCAAGCAAACACTCAGTGCAGACTTTGGAACAGCAAAGACTCTTTGTGTTTCTGTTTACCTGAACCACGTGTGGGGAACCTCTGGAGGGAGAACACCTATGAAAGAGGGACTGCAGGAGAGGGAAAGTATCAGGACTATCAGGTAAGAATCTGGAAAAGGCAAGCTACTGAGGCATGGAGAATTAATTAAGAACAGAGAAATAAACCAGGGGAAACCCCCCTCCCAGTTAAGTTACCCCAGACTGGGCTCCTTAAGGCACTTTGTGAGCACCTCTGTTGGCTGGAGCCTGGCAGCTGAACCTTGATCTGCTTTTGAGCCATCTCCCTGTAACAGACCTTGGTGCAGTGCTTCCCTCTGATACCTCTGATAATTGTGTATCTCCCTTTTCCTTAATGCACTCTGGTTTAGTTTAGTGCAAACAATAGACCCTTCATTGCTTTGAAGAACTGCAGTGTTTAATTTTGAGGCTGTGTGCCTGTATTTGCAGAGGAAAGGGGATTTAGTCAATGTTACGGCATTGCTGATTAAATAGAAGCATAAAAACGCCTTCTGCATTTTTCAATACTAATTATAGATCGCTGTTTAATCGAGTAAGTGCACAGAGTACTTATAGTGCCCAGGGAGCAAAAATAGATGGGGCTGCTGGGCTGATGCAGCAAAGACACATTGCTTGTTCTCCCTCAGCAGAATTTCACCTTATAACATAAACAGCAAAGCAATAGGAGCGGAAAACGAAAACAAGAAGTTTTCCAGATAAAGAAATTGTGTTTCGATATAAATGCACATCTGTAATTAGCTACAGAGACCAAGTCAAACCTCATTGATTTTTCTTGGAGGAGGGAGGCAGATAGAATCTCTAAAGGTGAAAAAAAAACCCACCCAAAAGCACTCATCCATTCTTGAGAAAAGTCTATACTTGATGTTTTACCACAAATAACAAAAGAGAGAGAAATAGGTTCATTCACCACATAGAAGAATCAGAGAGTCTGTCCTGTATGTCCTGATAGTCAGAAAGGAGTCAGAAATAGGAGTACCCTTAACATGGGGTTAGAAAGAGCAGACAAGGACTTACCTACTGCCTCTGTCTTGAGAAAGTGCAGAGAGAACAGAGCAAGGAACAGCAATTCCATCCTCTATTTTAAACAGGCTCAGTGTTGAAACCAGAATTGATTAGACTCCTCAGGATGTGATCATATTTCTGCTCTTAGTTTTATACTGGAGTAAGTACTCCAGGACAGACCTGAAAGCCATAGCAGGAAGGTGAACTCCTCCCCTTTGTAATTTCTCCAGATTTACCCTGCTCCTGATTTGCCTAAATTTATTCATTCTCTGAAATGAATGGCAAAAGGAGTGAGCTCTCTGGCACTGAGCCTGTAGTGAATAACTGAGACTTTGCAACCTGGGCATATTTAGGATCCTACTACTGAAATGCCACGTTTGGATTTAGTGGGAGCTTTTCCCCTGACAGCCCACATGGCATTTGATTAATCCGTGTGTTAAGGTTGGTGTTTTCTTACCCAAGTCCCCCCCCATCCCTACCCCAGAACCCTCCAAACAGCTCCTCAGGAGGGCAGCAGGTTTGGGGGGCTGGAAAACGGGAATCCTGTGTGATTCTGCGAAGCATTTATGAGGTGACGTAGCACCTTACTTACATAATTAAGTAATGATACTTTTTAAAAATAATCCTTTTTCTTACCTTTCTGCTTCTGTTACTATAGTACAGTATATACAGATTTTCTTTTTCCTGTGCCCTTTCCTTTCCCATGTAGACTTTTGAATTCCCTGTGCCTGATCCAGAGGCAGCTCAGGCTTTTTGTCCAGCAAACAGAAAAGCGGCACAAGTACTTTTTGCTCTGTTATGGACACCCTTTATCACCCTTTAATTTGGGGTTGGATTTTGACACAGGGAGTGAAACAACTTCTTCCCCTTCCCCAAATGCTTCTCTGTCCACGCCAGGCTGGGTGGAAGAAGAGCAGGACGCCCGACCCAGCACTGCTCTGTGCAGGGGTGGGTGGAGTGGCTCCAGCTGATCTCTGAGCATGCAGAGTCATCCAGCAAGGGCTGGATTAAAATATAAGGAGCCAAGAAAGAGCTTTGTGCCTTCCCCAAGAGCTGCAGCTCCCAGGGCAAGGCTGTGCTGCCAGCAGCAGGGTCGCACGGCTCGGGACCTGCAGTGACACCGGCACAGCTGACTCACGAGCAGCCCGTTTATTCATAAAAAAGGTGGCTATAAATAACCCCCCCAACAATGAAGACCTGCTGGGGAGTGTTTTTCCATCCTGCACCAGGCAGTCAGAGGCTGCACAGAGGATGATTTGCCTAGCACATGGTGATAAGACAAATAGTTGCTGCAGTGACGGGAACAATAAGGGAATTAGTGGCATTTTTGAACTTCCTCCGGGGCTCCCGAGCAAGGTGCGCTCCGAGCACGTAGAGCAGCAGGGCCGGGTCAGGTGCTGTCAGACCCTCCAGGGTATCCACGAGACACTCCACTCTTGGGGATGGTCCTCAGTGGGGACACTGCTCTATGCTGGACTTTTTTCACTCTATTTCTGTTTAGATTGAAACTCTGAGGGTTAGAAATTTTAATCTTGAAAATCAGGATTCTTGGTTTGTCCCTTTTTCTTTTGGTCCTTTCTAAACCTTCCAGCCCGTCACTATTAAAATGATAATAAATTGCCCCACAGCCATGTTAGCTAAGCTTTTGTTTGTGCTAGAAAGTGAAGGCACGCTCAGGGAAAGATATTCCCTTTCCTTATAAAGCCTGCAATCCAAATAAGCAGGGCAGATGTGATCTCCTTACATTTTTTTCCCTAAAGGAACTCACCTGGCAGGTGCTTGGTTATCAGTTCTCCATGGCATCGTTGCACCTTGGGATAATTTCGAAAGGAATTGCACTGTGGGTGGGTTTTACATAAATGCCTTTGGACATTGAACCTAAAGACATGTGAGGATCCTGGTCAGAGGAGGTGAGAGACAAAGTCAAGCAGGGAGGCGACAGCCCATCACTGAACTCCAGGCTGGATTTTCCTGCTGGAATAACTGCATTGTGTCCACAGATACAGGGTAGGTAAGGACAGGTGGGAACATCAAAACCAGTGAAAACTGCACTTATTTTGTGGCCTTGGGAGCCACAGCAAGAAAGATTTTGGAGATGTCCCCCAGCCTGGGTTCTGAAAGGTGTGAGGTCTGACATCATCCTGCTGCCACCGAGGGCTTCGTGGGGAGTTCAGGGGTGATGTGATGGCTAACGAGGCTTTCACGTGTCTGAGCCAAATGATCCTGCTCTGTGCTGAGGGCAGGGAGGCCAGAGCCGTCCCAGACCTTCCAGCTGAGGGGCTGCATCCCCCGTGTCCCAGCAGAAGGGACGAGGGCTGGGTCCATGGCACAAAGGCATCGGAGTCCCAAAGGCCAGGCTGTGGCACAGCTCTTTGGGCTGGAGGCTGAGTTGTTGCTCTCAGAAACATCTAAGGGTTGTGAGGGTCCAAACCCTCATCATAACTGACCCAGGAAGAACTGCCCATGGAACAGGAGAAGGAAGCACTTCCTAGAGACCTAAAACATCATGAGTTTCATGCCTAGGGATGGGTGACTGGGAACCCCCCCCCCCTCCCCCTCCAGCGTGAGGAAACACACGGAGTGCTTTTCATTTACTTGTGTGTTGGCATTTTATTCATTAGAGTTCCCACGTCACTGAACAGGAAATTGGGAATTTCAGAGCTCTTGGTGAATCAGAAACATTAACGTCTTCCTCTTCCACGTGAAACGTGGGCTGGCTCCAATTATCCCTGAGTCTGCTCTATTGGGAACAAGTACAAGGTCGTTTCCATGGAATACTCAAGATCAGGGATAAGATGTTTTCTGGCTTCTTCACATCTCAGTTATCAGTGGAAGGTTTTGTTTGCCATATATCTGGGTTTAGGTATTTATTGCTGTTTGTTTCCTTTTAGACAGTACAATGCAAGTTCCCCAAAGGTGAAAATACCAGTTCTGGCATCTCGGAGAGACGTTCTGGCTCTGCATAGAGGGGGAAAGGGCCTGGCTTGGGGGGGTGTCCTTGCAACAAACCATCCTGGCCAATACTTTGTGGCTTGTAGGTAACATGATGCTGAACAGCACCAGGGGACTTCAAGCCCCATGATCATCTTGTGCCTGGTGAGGGCCACGGAAGCAGAGCTGGGATGTTGGATAACTCCAAACCTGTGAGGCAAAAATTCCTCAAAGAGGGTGGGTGGGGGAGGAGTAGAGCTCTCTGTTTTCAAAACATCCCAGAAGAATCTTGGAAGGAGATCATACATCCCATTTGTGTCTTCCTCTCCAAAAAGGAAGACTTTAATCTGCATAAATTGAAACATAAATTGGATAAATAGGCTCCTTACTTGCACTACTCCCTTTCGTGACTGTTTCTTCTTTGCAGGCATCACAATGCCCTCTGAGAGAGTGAGCTGATGGATATTCCAGTCTCCCTGAAGGTCATGGCAATGACCCCTGGATTCATGGAATGACTGCCTGGGTGCTCAGCTGAGCTGTGTGTTTTAGGGCTCAGGTTGGGTGCTGTCTGTGGTGTGGGGCGAGCACAGAGCTGAGTGCAGGGACAGCTGGGAGGAAGCTGAACCTTTGCAATTCCCAACAAACAAGGTCTGGTGTGTCAGGAATGTGAGTCGGGATTGTCTGTGAGTTCAGGGAGGACGAGACAGGAAAGAAACCAGGACAGTGAAATCCGTCATCCTTTCAGAGCCTGGTTTTTCCCCCGTGTGTGATGTGTGACTGTGACTTTGCAGGTGACACCAACCCACCTGCAGCTCGTGCTGGGACTCTCCTGCTCCCCGTGCCGTGGGATTCTCCTCTCCATCACGGGGATGCAGCTTTTTCTCCTGTAGGTTCAGGCAGGTTCCTCAGGGTATTGTCAGCACAAAGGAGGCAGAGTTGCTGTCCCCACACTAAGGCAGAGGGTATGTTGTCCAGGGGTTGCTGAGCAGAGCTGGGACTCGGCTCCTGGGCTGAATTTCCTGTTTTGGGATCAATTTGGGAATATCCCAACTGGGCCCTGTTGTCCTGAGCCCTTGTGGATCCCACTGAAGGCTGACAGCTGCAGCTGGGGGCAGTTCTGAGACCCAGCTCAGGTGGGTAAAGATGGATTTTCCACAATAGCCACTTGAATCATCATTACAAATTCAGCCTGAAGCTTCTCCTGCCTCTTTCTCAGTCTCCTCAACACATTCAGTGATTATTTTCTTCTCCACAGGCACAATCATCAGGTAATTATTATTGAACTTTGAGATTCTCTACAAAATAAGGCCATTTCTTACACATGACCTGTATCAGAACAATACCAATTTGGACATTTGGATAAATAAATGTAAATCAAATCATAGCATTAAAATAAAAACAATTCTAGAACTAAAAAATGTTGTAGAAGGTGAACTCCAGATAAATGTAAATCAAAGGCTGCCAACAGCAAGGGTGCAACCAGTGTTTGAGATGTCAGCCTGAGATACTGGAGATTAGACAAAGTTCCCTGGACTTCTGCATGATCTTAAACAAATAACGTGATTGTTCTTTTCCCGTTTATAAAATACAGATAACACTGTTACCTCCCAGGTGTATAGTGAGGGTAAGTACAAAGGAAAATCACACAGTTCCTGGAATACTGGAATAGAAAAATACCCTTGAACTGGGGTTGTGACATGCAGAGGTTTGGCTGTGCAGCAGCTCTGGCTCTGTGTTTTCAATGCAAAGTAGTTTTCATCTGGTTTTGAGAGCTCCAACTGCATCGCAGAGGGTTGGAATACACAAAATTGGGGGGGTTCTGTATATTAAAGCCCACTAAAAAAGCAGTTTCCACACTAATATTGTCTCCTTGATCCTAGCAACATTATGCTAATTTCTATGTAATTCTATTAGGGAAACAAGATTACAAAGCTTTTGTGAAGAGCTGTTTATACCACTTGATATTATTTTAATTACATTCTGATCTCATTTTGTTTAGCGTTCGGTGCTTGAACACCAAATTTTCAAATTAGAACAATTTCAAGTAGCATTTTCAGGAATATCTGGAGCATTTCAGATTATTGAAAGGATTTGCTGACTCGAGGTGTTGGCAGTGAGGAGGTGACAGAAATAGTGGAGCTCTTGTTCAGCAGCAGCCTCCCACCAGAGGTGTGGCTGCCAGGGCTGTCCGAGGTGGGTGCACAAAGGGTGGCTTATCTGGGGCAGCAGGGGAAGATTTTATAGGATATTGAGACATCCACAGGCTTGATGAATCAATTCCCAGCCCGTGTTTCCATACAACCATCTTTTGCATTCCTATGGGACCCCCTGAAATACCTCTTGCTGCATGAAGTGTTTCTAGCATGTAATAACTTTGTACCACTAATTGCACAGTAAAATGAACATGCTTTCATACACTTCAACAGGAAAAAAGGAAGCCCCAGGATTTTCCTTTGGAAGCTCAGCATTTTAGCCCGAATTTCTTATGTTGTGAATTTGGCAGAGCTATCCAAGCTCAGAGTTTCCCAGCTCTAGAGCTGGAATTGCTGCTCCAACAATCAGATGTCCGTGCGGAATGTGGAAAGCCAGGAACTCCACTCAGCTACTTGACAATATCAAGGTGTGAAATGGTTACTAATGGGAATTAATCTTTGCTAGGATAACGGTGAAAAATGAATTACACCAGGATAAATTTGGATGTAACCTGGGTATATTGTCCTGCTCACCTGAAGTGCTCTGCTGTTTAAAAGCTCCACTGGGCTCTGTATTTTGTTCCAGCAGTGCCCTCTGCTGAGAGCATGGGGTGTGGGTGTGTGTGTGTGTGGCCGAGAGCTTTTGTTCCCCAAGTCTCCGGTATTTTAAATCTAGTCCTCAGAAATCGTTTGCCTTTAAAAAGATAGAGAAAGAAAAGATGTAATGATATGGACGTTGGTTTATTAATGTGCAAATCGCATTAAATAAACACAAAGTATCCTGTAGCAAAGGCAGGAGTGCTGATGTCTGGTTTTCTATAGCTACGTTCTTATCGAAGAATTCAGGTGGAAAAATGGCATTTTCCAAACTGCTTGGGCAGGAGTTGGGGTCCAGGTTGGTGACACAACACTGATTTCAGCTCCATCAGTCACACACTTGTCCCTCCAAACCCACAAAATTCTGCTCGCCATTTCCTGACTGTCTAACCCTTTATGTTCTAATTTATTTGTGAGTTAAAGCTGAATTCGCATTCATTCCATTTTAGAATATCCTTAAAACATTTTAACCTACTGATGTGATCATTCATCTTCTCGAGACCTGGCCAGACTTTGCTCCTGACAAAGGTTGTTCTCAGCAGCTCATCCGTGTGGCAGCAAATGTGTTTTCCAGTTTGGGCTGTCCTAGCAACTCCACGGTAACTGACGATGCCCTGAGTTGGCAACCCAAATATTTAAAAGCACACGTGGTTAAAGTTTAATCCACTGTCCTGATGATGATGATGATGATGAGGTGGCAACAGAAGCTGCCTGTCAGGATTCATTCTGCACCTGGACAACACGGTGGCAGCGGCTCTCGTGTGGTGCGGTCTCTCAGGGAGCATGGGATGAGCAAAGCCGACCTCCTTAAGGGCTGAAAGAAGGATTTTCCACCATGAATGGATTCCCAAACTGCTCAGCCAACTACACAAACATCTGGAGTCGTTATTTAGTCCTTGCCCTGGGCATCCCTCAGCTGACCATCAACGTGGCGTCCGTGATCTTCAACTGCACCGTCATCTTCACCCGCCTGGCCACGAAGGACCTGCACAAGCCCATCTCCATCCTCTTCTGCAATTTGGCTGTCTCTGATCTCTTCACCAGCTTTTCTGGCTTTTGGATTTCCATGCTGTTCATCACCGACCCTGACATCACAATCTTTGGGTCCAAGGACATGCTCGCCCCTTACGCCCTGTACACGACGTCCATTTTATCCACCATCTACAACCTGGTGAGCATCGGGGTCGAGCGGTACCTGGCTGTGGCTGAGAGCATGAGGACGAGGTTCAGGCTTGCCAGAAACCACTCCATAGCCGTGGTGTTCATCAACTGGGTCCTGGCCTTCTTTTTGGGCTGCCTGCCCTTGATGGGGTGGAACTGCCTGCACGCAGAAAAGAGCATCTCGGTCCTCTACAGCCCGTTTTGCGTCAACTACCTCATCTTCATTGCCATCCCCAACTTCGTGGTGGCCTTCATCATCCCTCTGTTCACTTACCTTAGAATCATCATCATCCTGAGGAAGAGGAAGCTGAGGATGAAGGCGTGCGGACAAGCCACCGGCACCTACAAGTCGGCCGAGATCCAGGTGGCCAGAACCAGCATCTTCATCTGGCTCCTGGCTCTGATCTCCTACGCCCCTTTCTTTGCCGGGGTCATCTTCGACGCCACCAACCAGCGGTGCCACATCGACCTCTACCCGGGCGTCTACATCTTCCGCAACTGCACGGCCATGCTGATAACCATCAACTGCCTGGGCAACCCCATCATCTACACCCTCAAGCTCAAGACTCTGGGCGCCAAGCTCAAGGCTCTGAAGTGCCTCTCCATCAGCCGCGTCCGAGCCTGCACCATCGAGAACATCTAGGTGGGACTGCCCCTGCTGCAGCACCGGGGGGCCTGGCCTGGCCAGGAGGGCTCTGAAATCACATTCAGAGGCATCCAAAAAGCATGGGGGTGTGGCACTTGGGGACGTGGCTGAGTGGTGGTGGTGCCAGGTTGGTGGTTGGATGTGCCGATCTTAGAGGTCTTTTCCAGCCTTAACCCTCCTGTGATGCCATTCCTGCCCCAGCACCCACTGATGGGGAGGGAGAGCAGCACGGACGTGGGGCTGGAGCCTTGGCTGGCTCTCAGAGCCTCGGGTGGCTCTCAGCGCTGTGCTGGTGTGCAGCTCTCCCTGGGCCAGCAGTGCAGGGTGTGCCACCAAATGGGGACAGGGGAGCTGTTTTCCTTGGAGATAAAAATAACTCCATTAGCCCTGTTTACTTTGGGAACTGGCTGCTGCTGCTGCTGCTGCGGCGCTCGCTTTGCTGCCGAGACCCACATCCCTCTTGTGTGGTGTGTGTGGCTTTGAGGCAGTGAAATGGCTGGGAAATTCTCAGTAATCTGGGGGAAATTGTCATTTTTCTTTCTCGTTTGCAGTCAGTCAAATTGTCTCTCTGACTATTGGATGAATCTGTATTAAGGGGGCACTCAGCCCTGTTTGCCTGGTGTGATTTTACCTGTAGCTGGGTTGTATGTTTTTGTGAGACATCTGTGCCCACACCTTTCATATTTCTGTTTAGAGAGGCACACGCGAGTCCGTGGCTTGTGAAATCTGTGCTGTTCTGGGTGATGAACCCTAGCGGGATTCTTCAGGATCAGAACTGCAGTGGAATTGCCTGTACAAAACAAAATAAAAATGCCAAGACTGAGCGTTTTGTAAAAGAAAAAGGTCTTAACCCCTATCTCTCAAAAAAAGTTGGCTCCTGGGTATTATATACATCTACTAAATAAATGATGTAGTTTTAATAGATCCCCTTGAGCTCTCTATCTGTAGATCTCTCTGTATATCTCTATATCTACAGATCTCTCTATATATGTATCTATATCTATATATTTATTTCTCTCTATATATCTGTATTTCTATATATCTCTCCTCTCTACTCCTCTACGCTGCCCGCTCGGCGGTAGATTAGCGATCCTGGCTGGCTGGCGGCGCTCGGCGGTGGATTAGCGATCCTGTCGGGAGGCGCGAGGGCCGCCATGAGGGAACCGGCGGCGTGTGAGGAGTGCGGGGAGCGGGGCCGGGCCCGGTACCGCTGTCCGCGGTGTGCCACAGCCTAGTGAGCCTCGGGGCCGGGGACGGGAGCGGGGCCGGGCCCGGTACCGCTGTCCGCGGTGTGCCACAGCCTAGTGAGCCTTGGGGATGGGGGGCCCGGCCCGGTGTGAGGGGCTCGGTGCGGGCCTGGCCCCGTGTGAGGGGCTCGGTGTGGGCCCGACCCGGTGTGAGGGGCCCGGTGCGGGCCCGGCCCGGTATGAGGGGCTCGGTGTGAGGGGCCCGGTGTGGGGCTGGCCCGGTGCGGGGCCGCCCCCCAGCCCCCTCTGTCCGTGTCTCCCCACAGCTGCTCCGTGCGGTGCTGCCGGACCCACCGCGGTGAGTAGGGGGCTGGGGGGGCCCGGGAGGGACCGGGATGTCCCGGGATGACCCGGACTGAGCCGGGTGTGCCCGCAGAGCGCTGCGCGCCCGCCGCCAGCCGGGAGCGGGACAGGGAGCGGGAGCAGGGCCCGGCCCCCGCCCCGCACTGCCCCGCACACGGGCCCTGGGCCCTGCAGGACATCCTGGGCGAGGAGGACGAGCAGGACCGCGTCCCGCTGCAGAGACTCAAGCTTTTAGGTGAGTTTGGGTGCTGGATGGAGGGGCAGCAACACGCCCGGCTTCCAGGAGTTCTGTGTGGAGCTGCTCATTGCAGAGCCTCGAAGAGCTAAATACCAGCTACTTGGCCTTCCCCCGGTCTCTTTGAAAGTTTATTTGCAAAATAATGGAGGTCTTAAGTTTGTAACTGAGATCAGAACTGCTGTTCTTTTTTTCTGTCTAAAGGGGAGTCAGAAGAACTGAGGGATTTGCTCCTGAACCCACACCTCCGGCAGCTGCTCCTGACCATCGACCAGGCAGAAGACAAAAGCTCCCTCATGAGGAGGTTCATGCAGGAGCCCTTGTTTGTGGAGTTTGCAGATTGCTGCTTGAGGATTGTTGAGCCTCCCGAGAAGGAGAACATTCTTCCCGAATGAGCTGCTTCGGGAATGTTTTGCTGTCCTTGAGATTTCCTTGGGATTGGGGAGCAGCCTGTGCTGCAGAGCTGTTCCATTCTGTGTCTTCCCTCGGGGTCTGATCACTTTGCCCATGGATGCCAGTGCTCTGATTTCAATTTAGAGTTGACAAACAGTTCTAGACACTGGAGATTGAAATTTGACACTCTGTGGACTTGCTTTGTGTTGGTACAGAAATACTGGCACCCATGGGAAATGTTGCTTCACAATGACAATATTAAATATATTTGCATTTATTGTAGTCCACAAATATTCTGACATGGTTTTGTTCACTAAATGTTGTTGGGGATGGCCAGACACCTTGACAAGGCATTGAGCAGTTTATTTAAAATGACATACACAGAGGAGCTGAACATTTTCAAGACCCATGAGCAACAAAAGGACAGTACAGAGCACCTGTGGTGAGACCCTTGGCAGGTTAGTGCTGTTTGTTTGGGGAGCGCTGAGAGAGCTGGGCAGCTGTGAGAGTTTGTATATTTTGGTCATATAGATAAAAAAGCAAGAGCCAAGTCTTGCTTTGCCCTGAGACATCTGCCCTTAGTGTTACATTGGCTGCTCCTCACTCCCTCCATCAGTCAGAAGTTTCCAGGGTTAGGGAACACTGGTGGTCAGTTGGGAGGGTTGTACCTCTGAGAATCCAGCAGGAATCAGGAATACTTGCATCACGTGCTCTCATGACCAGCCTCTTGCTTCTCCAGGTAGTGCCAGCAGCATTCAGTTCAAGTATTTATTGCTTAAAGCACCTGATCTGTTTGAATTGATTGTTCTCATAGTGCTGATATTTGCTGTCACACGTGCAGGTGTGGAGGCATGGCCCCCACAGCTCCTAAATTTGATGTGTATTACACTGCATTGTATGATACGTGCAAGGCATCGAGGTGAAGGCTCTGAGGTAGCAGCAGATTCGGACGCCGAGTGATTTGAAAGCAGCAGCTTGCAGAGAGCCCTTCCCTGAAGGCAAAGGTGTGCAGGGGCCAGGGCCTATGTTGGCAGGAGTTCCTTTCTGTCCAGCAAAATCTGGTTAAAGCCCGTGACGGAATAGGCATTCCTGTGGGGGTTGACGTTGGCATAATGCAGGGGGGACTTCCTGCAGTGGAACTTGACAGAGCCCTGCAAGGAGAAGAGGTGGAGAAGTCAGATGTTGAGCTGGTTTTTGGCATTCATGCTTAGTCCTTGAGTATATGAGCAACTAGTGACTGTGAGGATGGAGGGAGACCTCCAGTGGATTTGAGAAGTGAGTACCACTACTGGAATCTGGACTGAAAGTAGCTTAGTCTGGAGATTAGAGTATTTAGTGCTGAACTTGCCACTGCGCCTGCCTGCTTGCAGTAACTGTGACCAGTTCTTGCACACATTTTATACAGCTTCAGAAAAGTTCCCAGCAAAAGCCCCAGAGTGATTTGTAACAATGTGCAGCCTCAGAGGGCAGCCAGTGGCTGTGGCTCCTTGGTAGGAAATGAGTATTCCTGAGGTCATGGCCCCCTCCCTGTGCTGCTGAGCGGGCTGTGTGAGGTTGGTTACCTGCGGGAGAGCTCTGACCGAAGCGATGCCACAGCCCAGGAAAGAGCTGTCCAGCTTGGAGCTCTCCTGGAGCCCCTTGAGGCAGCCCAGCAGGGCCAGGTCCCTGCGGGGCCCCGTGACAGTGACAGGGGCAGCAGCCAGCACAAGGCCCAGGGGCCAGAACTGCACAATTGACTGCAGAGGCCACGTTGTGTCCAGAGAACAAGGTAGTTTGGCTGGGATCACCATGGCTCCAGGAACTGAGAATTCCTTTCCTTCCTCATCCAGTTCTGCTGCTGCCAATGCAGCCATTTTTGCCTGATGAAGAGAAGCAGAACAATATACAACAAAAGGTTCTCAGACATCCTGAACAGAATTTAAAACTGCAGAACTAAGAGTCTAAAAAGGATGAAATAGGAAAGGACAGCAGACCCTCTGGGGCATTCCCATGAAGGCAAAGGGGTTGTTCTGCAGAATAAACTGGAAGCAGATGTACAGGACTCGTATCCATTGCCTGCTCTTCAGCTGGAGAAGAGTTTAATGGAGCACTGACCGTGCTGGTTTTGCAGTTACTTGAGGTAGAGTAGCAGTTACTAAGAGGGAGATTCTCAAAAGAAAAGCCTGAGTGACTCAATCTCAGTGCTTTCCTGCCCCAGCATTCCCAACTCACCTTCCATTCCCTCCAGCTGTGTTTGATGACATTGGCAGCCCTGCGCATCCTTCGGAAGCGATTCTTGGCCAACCAGGAACGAACAGCTGAGGATTCAATGGAAAGAAATCTGAGTACAATCTCAGGAACTCTTGCACACAGTCTAAGATGTGGCACTTAACCACTCCTGCCACTTTAATCACCTAACATAACTGGAAATGTTACTTGTTCTGTTATTTCAGCCACACCCTTATGAGCTACCTGCTTGGATGACAGTTGCAGACCGTTTCTCCTTTGCCAATTTCTTCTGTTTAAATCTTCTCCAGCAACACTGAATGCAGAATGCTTTCTCATTGAACACCTCTGTTCTCCTGGCTTCCAGTAGCTCCAGCTGCATTGGGGACAGGAGCTTGGAGTTAGTACTCAGGGACCAAGTTGTGCTCACAGCTCTTCCCTTTTCTACAGCCTCCTGGTGTTTGTGAGAGACCCACAGCCTCATTCCAGTGTCCTACGACTGCTGGATTAGGTTTTAGAAGTGACAGCACTTGATTAGTGATTATTAGATAACAATAAACAAAACTGAGTATTTGGGGTTGGAAACTGAAGCCTCCCAAAGTCACAGTAGCTGCTGGTTTAAAACCAGCTGCTCTGAAGGGGGTTCTATGGCTGCATCCTGCAAGCTTGGCAAAGGTGCCTTTGTCTCCTTCATCTTTTCCCAAGGAAGCTGTGTAGGCCAGGGGGAGTAGCCAAATCTGTCAACTGAAGGGAAGGGAAGCTGTAATCTTTCCTGGAACTGGGAGGATTACTGACAGTTCTAGACACAAGTGCAGCTCCTTGTCTGTTGCCAATACAAAGGCCATTAAACAAAGTGCTTCTGAGAGCTGGGTTCTGATGGATGCTTGACTTTGCTGAATAATTTGAAGGAAAAGGCCCAATTCTGGTCACGCTGGCTTGGCAGGAGTATTGCCCCCACCCTGGTGATCATCTGTGCCAGAATCCCCATTAGGCAGGTGAGCTCCAGAGCTGTCAGCCAACTTACCATAGAACTGGCCAGGAATACTTTGGTTTTACCACAGTACACTGAGGGGGTTTCTGCTCCATCCCCTCTTGGCTCAGTGGTGTGTCCTGTAACAACGTTCTGAAGGATCTCAAGAACAGCAGAACGTGATGCTTTGTCTTCATCCACCACCAGAGTCTCGCCTGGAAATGAAGCATTGAGGAGGAGGTGACACCAAATTTGGAAATCAGAACCAAGGAACTGTCTTTACACTGAGATTTCTTGGCTATTTAGGGGGGAAAACCTCCAGCAAGAGGGGAGGAAGTGATGGCTGAGAGCACTCGGTCTCACTGTGTTTAAGGATAGAAGGTGACAGCACAGATTTCACCAGGTACCAGCAACTAGAAAACCAGCATGGGATGTTTTAACTGGGAGGTAGTTGGGTGCTGTCTCATCACCTCTGTTATAACCTCCATTAGCCTTAGGAACCAAATGTCATTTTGGGCAGATTTAGACTGAAATAGGCATAGGGAGGGCTCAGCTGCTCTCCCACTGTTAAAAGTGTCCTACGTGGGAACATCAGAAAGCAACAGCAGTGCAATTAAGAATAGATTGAGCAGCTGAGTCCCAAGAAACTGATGAAATACTCAAAGCTGTGGAAACAAAGAACAAAAAGCAAAGAACTGGACTCGTAGCCTTAATGTACTGAAAGGTGCAGGAGGGAAAAATCAACTCCTACTCAATTCTACAGCTTTCCCAGGGCACTGGAGGCAGCTGTGGGGTCATGTACTAGGCAGGAATTTATTGCAGCAATTGGAGGTTATTAAAACCATTTCTGTGACATAGTGCACAACTTTTCACATCATGAGACAAACAGGTTAGCCAGGTGAATCTGAGTGGAAATAGACCTAATTCAGACCCGTCCTAGTGTTGTTCAAGGCAATGCTGCAGGAGCTCCTGCAATGGGCTTTGTATCATTCCATCCTGGATACTGTTTGCTTTTCTGCTATAAATATTTCTAAGGAGATGAGAGCATTTGAAGGTACTGAAAACAAATAGGGGCAATTCTTGCTTACAGGAAGACATCTGGTGACTATGATGGTGTTCATGGGGTCGGACTGATAAGGGAACCAAAAGCTTATCCTCATGTTTGGGAAATTGTTTTACTTTGTTTCCAGCTTATTACCCCCTAAAGATAAAAAGGTCTAAAAACCCATCACAAAGAGGCTTTGCAGCTAATGGGTTTGTAATTGAGGGGTAAAGATGCAGCGAGTAAGTAATTTTCCAGCCTGTACTTCCTTCCTTCACTCCATTTCCACCTGGTGAATGGATTTCCAGCCATTTTACTTATCTGAACAGGCTGGTACTGGTCCTGCTTCCCACAGCTACTGGTTATGGAACAGACACACTGGGTGAAGATGGGATTAATTTGGGGGAGAGAGGGGGCTGCAGGAACCTTCAGTATGAAATGGAACCACCTGGTGAGCTCCTCCTTTCAGGGGTTCATAGCAAAGGCATTACCTTGTAGACAGCATTGTGTTTTTTAAAGTCCATCCTCGCTCTTGCTTAGAAAAAGAGAAGTTTGCAAAGGTGGAAGAAGCAGCAGAATCCAGGTAAGCTGGAAGGTCAGTGATTCGGCAAGGAAACAAGGTTGGGGGAAAAAAGAAAGGAAGGACAAGGAATATAAGCCAAAAGGTAAGAAGTTTCCAAGTCTGCTAAAGAACCAACTCTAAATCAAATTACAGTGGATGGGGGGAACCCCAGACACCATGGTAACTGTAATTGTTCCAGCCAAGAGGAACACAGAAAACCAGCAGTAAGAGGAAAGATTTTAAAAAGAGCCTGCTGTAAGCATTAGGCAAATTAGAAACTCCAGCTGGTGATAGATTAGAGAAGTATTTGGGAACAGTGGTGGTCCCCCGTGCTGAATACAGTAATCATCTGATCTATGCCATATCAGATTGGTGCAGTGATAATTTTACTTGCTGGCAGAGGGATTACCTGCAGAAACATACCTTTTTTCTCAGCAGTGTGAGAGTTGCTTTTATCACACACCCTTTTTTTACTGGCCCCACAGGACTTCCTCAGTATTCCATAGCGCTCAGTGAAACTTTGAAAAGGGATCCTGACAGACAAACATACAGTTAATTCCAGACAAGTGTCACTGCTGAGGCAAATAACTTATCCTTTGGGGGTAAAAACTGCAAAATGGCCTCACAGATTCAGTGCATGGAATGCAAAGAGACTGATGCCTAAAAAAGTCAGACTGACTTTTGCCTGTAGCAAAGACTGGGTAGGAACTGTGCTTGGATGTGATAATTATGAGCTTCCCCCATCAATGCTGAGCTGTCAGAAACGTGACTGTCTCAGGCATCCTGAAAGGTGGTCAAGAGAACCCAGCAAGGTGAGTGGCTGTGATGAGATGCTCAACTCTGAGATGACTACACTTAGATGCCATCTATAATTTAATGTTAATTGCTAAAAATGTTACTGTGAAGCCACATTCAATTAGGAAAGTTTTAGTACATAATAGTCCAAAACATCTCTTCCCCAGCTTCTCAGACTGGAAAGGTACACTGAGTTCTCAGACAGCTTTGAAAGGGTCAGGAGTTTTAAGGTCTAATACAAACTGCAAAATATTTGGGTTTCCTGCTTGTAAGCTCTTCTGAATAACTAATATGCCACTAGTTGCTATAGAAATGGGTTATGCTCAAGAGGTCTGGACTCACCTGACAGGGAATCCTGCTGCACTGATGGTGATGGCTTCGACTATTCCACAAGCCTGAAGCTGGCTGAGAACCTGAGGCACAAATTGAGATGGTTTAGGTGACACTGTTTGTGGGAGCTGCTCCTTTTTTGTGGCATCCACATCCTGACTGACCAAATGCAGCAGTTAATCCATTTAAGGGCTGGGAGGGTAGCACCCCAAATAGCCCAGGAGTGCTCTGGCAAGAGAACTTCTCATACAGCAACACATCTTGAAGAGCTTTTGTGCTTAGAAGCACCATCAGTGATTCTGAAAGGATGTTTATCTCAGAAGCCTCAAAGGAGAAGCAGCTGTTTCAAGATGTGCTGTGTAAGGAACTTTGCAAGTGACTCAAGATCATGAGAGACCCAATGCAAAGCCCCACAATGTCTCTGGGAAGCTTCTCAGTGAGGAAAGGCTTTGGAAAAGTTACCTCTTCTCTTTTAAAATTCATTGCCTTGCAGTCAGCGTTGGGCTTGATGCATCGGATGTAATGTGGTGTGGTTCTGTTCAAAATCTGCATGAGGTGTTCAAGGGAGCTCTGCACAAAACAAACACAGGGCTCAGCAGGGGCTCCTCCTCCACAGGGAGTTCAGCTCATCAGGGGTCTTCTATCAAACCCAGGAAGCTGGTTTTGGCAAGGCTGGCCTTACTGACTCAGTGTTAAAGCACTTCTGTAAGGACAACCTGAGCAAAAAACCCATCTATAGATGCTTTTATCAAATTGTTGATGGTAAATCAGAAAGCTGCCCAAGTTATAGCAGGTCCATCCATGGATATGAGTCCCTCAAGAGGTACAGGTAAGACAAAGCCTCAAAAAGGCAGAGGCTTAGCTGTTAAAGGTACAATCAGAGTGAGTTAAGACCCAGACAATATCAGGAGTCTGAAGCTGTTTCTGTTTTACAGTTGTTTTCATTTTTATATCATTTACTGATCTTCATCCAACTCCTGTTTTCTCATCTAGTCACAAAGGCAGCAGCAGAAAGCAGAAACCTGAATGGGATGTACCTTGAACTTGGACACCACTGTAACAACAGGTGCTCTGCTCTGGGTTTTGGTGTTATTTTGGTTCTTTTCTGTCACAGGAAATAATTTTTGAAGCAAAGGGTCCTTAGAGTTCTGCAAAACATGGACCAGCTCTGGTGGAACAGCATCCTGCAAACACAGACATGATGCATTAGTGTCTGGATTTAGGCAGAAATGTCCCACCTCTGAAAATGACTAAAATTTCCACATAAATAGATGGAACAGTATTTCTGATGTCAACTTTGATTTAACCACAGCTGCACTTTCAAATCCATTCACATTTGGGAATAGAGAACAATGGCTGAATATTTAGCAAATCCAGTCAAATGTAAAACTGCTCCCAACACTGTTCTTGTTACACAGCTTGAGTGAGCCAGAAGTCCCAGGAATTCTTTAAGTCCTGGGACTTTAATCCCTAAAGGACAGTCTGCAGCAGACATCAGAAAATCTGTTAGAAATATTCCTTTTAATTAAGAGATAGTGTTCTATTGCATCACCTAATAGCAGCTGGCATAACTGTCAGAGCTAAGGAGGGACCCTTATATCTGCAGATTATTTCACTTACTCCCTGGTGGCAAAATGAGGCAAAAAATTGAGTACTTCCAGAATTTTCAGTAGCTGATTCCATGCTCTTGTTTCTCATGACCTTGTCTGAACTTTTGGGGGACATGAAGCACTGTATTTATGGTTACAGAAATGCCCTGATGCCATTAACAGTTCTGCACCTTCCAGGAATGAAAGAAACCTTGATTTGGTGATGGCCCACCTAATCCTCAGCTGAAAGGTCTAACAAAGCAATTGCTTGTGCCAGTGATGGTTCACTGAAAATCAGACCAAGGACATCACCCAGTCTTACAAGGCCTGAAGGATTTCTTTGGAGCAAGGTATGTACATCCAGTACACATCACTGTGTGTACTGTTAGTGGTGCTTCGATTTAAATCACTTTTGGTCTGTAAGACTTAACAGCTCTTTCTGAAAGCACCTACCTTATTTTTCTCCACCATTGCTGCCACCTGGTAGCAGACTTTGCCAGCATAATGTGAAATAATGAAGTTGGGCTTCTTACTAAATTTGTCTCGACTTAAACACTGATTACTGGACAAGGCTTTCTCAACCCGAGTCTGGAACAGGTCAGTGTTGGAGGGTCTGTTCAGACGACACTCCTGCAAATGAGACAGAATTGCAGCATCTCTTATTTCTCATAAATAACTGACTTCAAAAGCTAAAACACTTTAATTTAAAATCATAGCCATTTTGCTTTTGTAGTATGCAAGCCCTGAAATGTGGAGGTAGAGGGGGAATAAAACTGAGGTTTCACATTTGAGTCAGAACATCCAGGATTGGAGGAAAAAAGATACTCAGAATAGGAGGAAGCAGTGTCATGATTATTCTGGAAAAGAAGCTCTGCAGAAACTTTAGAGCTGACAAGTTTTGTGCTAATGCAGAGTTCGCATTTCCTTTGGTGGTGTGGGACAAAGGCAGGAAACTAGGCCAGAAAAATAAGGGTTTAGCTCATACTTACCTCATTCAGCAAGGAAAAAATGCTGAGGGGATTTCCCTCTATCAGATCAAGGCAGTTCTGGTTATCCTGGTAGTTTATGAATGACCACTGCAGGCCCTCAGCTGCATATTCTTCCTGAAGGAAGAGGGAAAGGATTATCCTGCAGCAGAGGGCACCAGAGCTTGGAATTGTGTATCTTGTGCAGTAGATGCAGTTAATGTTTAATGAGTTAATCCCAGCTCAGCTGCTCATCCAAAGCTCAGCTCAACAGCAAGTGGAGAAAAAAACCCCAAACGAGGATATTCTACTCTGGGTAGCCTTTGAGTGTGGATCAGATCCTGCTGGAACAATTGGTCTGAGTATTTGGGAACCTCACTGATTTATCAGGGTGAGCTGCAAGGCTGATTTAGAGAGTAAACAGAGGCTACAGTCACACAAAGCCTGTCCTGGCTGCACTGAGATTTGCCCTGAAGGACAAGGAACATGCAGAACTCCTTCCTTAGACTGGGACACAGCCCTAAACCAACCATTGTGTGCCAGGCTTTACAAACTGGGCTCCGTTTAAAGCCTGATCCAAAAGGAAGTACAGAAAGATACCGGTTGAAATAATCTGTACAACATTTATGCTGAATTACGGGACAAACTGTCAGGAGTGTTTAACAAGCACAAGCTCTGGGCAGTTATTTTAGAAGTCTCCTGCCAAAAGCTTGCTCAGCACAGCCACTAATGGCATTTAAGTGGTTTGGGACACAGCCAGATGCAGAGAGGTAAGAGGGCAGGCAGTGGCTGGGAGGGGAGCTGCAAACAGAGGTCATGGATCAGTTTCAAGGCAAGTCATTGTGTGCTTGGACTTGGTTTCCATCTTCACTGACCATTAACCCCTGGCACACTGACGAGGGAAAAAAGGCACACAGGCAGGGAAAAAAGCTTGGGAGCGTGAAAGTACAAACTGTAGTCAAAGAAATACTTATCTCCTGGACAAACTGACAAAACCATGCTGCGAGGCAGGAGGTGCCAGCATGCTGGTGCCATAAAGAAAATAATTCCCCAGATTGCAGTTAATGGCACAGAGCACTGTGGTAATGTGGCTGCACTGTGGAGGAATTGGAGCAGCCCTGGCAGGGACTCTGGGCCTTCCAGAGCATTCCTGAGGACTGGAATCAGCAGTGTGGGACAGTTAGGCAAGGGAACTGCAGTGTCTTCAGTGTGGTGCAAACACCTCATCTGCTGTGGAACACCACCATTTGTGTTCCTCCTTAGTAAACCCCCAAAGCTGATGCACACTGTGGTTTTGTTGTACAGGTACCAGCACAACAGCTGGTTCCTGGAGCTGCTCCCCTGCAGCAGGAGGCCTCCACAGGTACCACGTGCTGTTGGTGTTGGGGTTACAGTGTTCTCTTGGGCTCTGCTGCACACTGAGCTCAGCCTAGAAGCTCCCCACCCATTTAGGGACTTTATACTCGATTAAGAGAATTAACATGGTTATAAGCAGCAGCTTCCAAGAGAATCTCAACAGAGGCTGCACTTACCTCAAGAATTTAATTTGAAGTGTTCAGCGCTTTGAGGAAAAGCAAACAGTTTGAGAGGCACAGAGCCAGTGGAGCTGGATAACAGGGAACAGCTTTCCAGTTCCCATGACAGAAAGCTGTGTCATTTCACCAACTGCCCCACACTCTCCTCTTTAAAAAGCCACCCTTACATTCCACTGTTTTCTGTGGCACTGCTTACTGACTAAAGGTTGCACTCTGACCAGAGGCACAGAAATACAATTGCAGTGACAAAAGATGCTGCTTTAAAATTAAGATTTTTAAGGTGTTTCTCGTAGTGGGGCCTTACCTGTTGTGCCTTCAGGTAGTGTGCTACAAAGTGCTGCTGCAGTTTCTCATTGGCATAGTTAATACAAAGCTGTTCCAAGTTGTTTTCAGGGAAGGCTTCAAAACCATAAACATCCAACAAACCTGGAAGGAACACGGGAAGACAGTGAGCTTTAGTTTAGGAGTAGCTTGAAGGACTTTCAGTTAAACCTGGGTGGAATATGGAATATCCATACCTATGAAGCTGGTCCACACTGATGGATCTGCATAGATGCTTTCATTGATGACCAGAACAAGCCATTCAAACAACCTGCAATGACAGTGGGACTAGTTGGAAGCTGCTTGCTTACAACAACCAGAGCAGGGCTCTTCTACTGCTGTTCCTGTCAGTGTCACTTGCAAGGAACAGAAATTTCTGCCATGACACAGCAGCGCTCTGAAGGATCTCTGTGTTAGAGACTGTCAGTGTGCAACAGAATCAAGGGGAAGGGAGGGTTACAGTGATTGAACCCAAGTAGAAAGCCAGGGGAAGTAAATCCTTCTGCCCCCCCTCTTCCCTCACAGAAATGCCATGGATTGGCACGGCCGTACTTGGCGTAGATGACTTTGGCCAGGCAGTCCCTCCTGGTCTCACACTCGGCTCTGGAGCACGGCTTCTTGAACACCTGCTGCTGTTTCCCAGCAGTTATTGTCCGGATTCTTAATGATTCCAGTAGCTCCTCGACAGGAATGTCCAGCAGATCTCCAGTGGTCTTCACAAAACCTTGTTCAGGGGAACAAACACTGCAAGGTTACCCAGCGTGGCAAAGGAATGCAGCCCCTTTAAGTTATGGAAGGTCTAGAGATAGTGCAGGAAAATGGCACTTCCATGAGCTCACCAATTTAAATGTGGATTTTGGATCTTTTTACCCAAACTTGGGAGCAAGTTTTGCAAGACCAGACTCTTAATTTGGATGCAGAATACCCCTAAAACTTCAGGTACTCTATTTAAAATGAAACAACACCAAAAAGTTCTGAGGTTTGCCACAATGAATTTGGCATTTTGTAGTCTCTCTAGTCTTTGTTACCAATGCTGCAGTTGCCTTGACCTGTCATGGGAGGATATTATCTCTCAGAGCAGGGGAGCATTAGAGATTTGTTTAATCACAAAAACAAGGTGAAATTCAGGTTTGCCCATGACCTGGACAGTCGCCTATCAGCAGAAGAGTGCAGTAATTCTTTCCATCAGGCATCTGCACTGGGATAACAGGACTCTTTGGAGCATGGCACGGTTGTTGCCTCACCTTTGGTTTTGTCTTCTAGTTCACAAGGCTGAGATTCATCCACTGGATTAGAGAATTGGACGTTCCCAAGGTGGAGAAGGCCTGATAATACCTGAAATACAATCAGTAATTGAGGTTTTTAAAACAGCTCCCCTCCAGGGCAGCGTCCTCTGAGCCTTCCAGGAACAGGACAAGACAAAACATTTCTGCACAGAGGGAAGCAAACATATTCCAAGCTTCTGTGTGAATCCCTAATGCTGCAATTCCTGAAGGAAAACTGCAGTTCTCAGGTGGAGGCTTTTAGTGAAGATCTAATAATTGGCTGTGCTACCCAAATTGTGGCTGCAGGAGCACCAACCAGCCCATGCTCTACACTGATACAGATTTCCTTCTGCATCAATCCCCCAGTAGGAAGACATTCCAAACATCCTCAGGAGCCTCGTGGTGTCCCTGCTTTGTACCTGACCTTGAAAATATTGCTCTGCGTGGAGCGGTCGATGCCCAAGTGAAACATTGCAGCTCTGGTCACCTCGAAGCAGTCCTCTGAAAAGCCAAACAAGTGCTGTTTACAAGAAAGCCATGCACACAGACACGGGCAAGCAGGACACTGTACCACAGCCAGGACAGCTGGAATTCTCCAGGGAGACCAAGGAAGTCAGATGCTGGTTGGGTAAATCCCACAGTACAGCCTGGAGAACCGAGTCACTGACTGAGTGCTGCCTCAGGTGGCTCTCAAGTGAGGCAGCTGAAGCACATCCAAAGACAAGACAGTTTCCAAACACAGCCCCAGAGATGCAAATTCACCAGCCAGAAGCAGCTGTTTTAAGCCAGGTGACTGATTGAGTTTTAAGGCTTAATAGTGCAAAGTGAAACTTCGAAAGAATCCCACTAGTGCAGGTGGCCCTGGGTCATGGCAGTGAATGGGACATATTTTAGCTTGCCTTCCTTTAAGTCCCAGCTGTTATTAATGGACAGTGAAACTCCTCTTTACCATCTAAGTTTCTTTCAGAATTTGGCAGCCAGCAGTACTCAGCCCCTTCTGGAAGGTTCCACTCCAGCCTCTCCTCTGCAGTAGCACCTTTTGTGATCTGGAGACAGAAAACAAGGTAAAGATTGAATTGTGCCTCTGGTATTTACAGCTCACAGACAGTGAAGAATAATATAAAGGAAGGGTGATTTAATTTGGAAGCCTGGCAGACAGGGAAACTGTTAATTATTAAAAGCTGCAACTGTGCTAAATCTGGTGATTTCATGCCCACTGCTTGTCAGAAATACCCAGCAAAATTAACTGAAGGCAAACCTGATAAAAAATATGAAAGTTTCTTTCATTGGGGGCCTGATAGGCAACTCTGGTCTTCTCCAAAAGGAAGGTCTGAATGGAAGCACTGCTCAGATGGTGGAATCTGGAGGGGGAAAAAGAGCAAAGATTTCAACTAAACCTCTTCACAGAATCCAGCAGGTGCTGTGTTTTATGATACCAGCTGACTGTGAATGCTTTGCAGTTCACCTTCAGTTTTGTGCAAGCCTAATTTCATATTTTATTCAGAGTTCTTAACTGCATCTCTGTTTTAGAGATCAGGGTGAGAGCTTGCAGAAAAAAAGGGATAAATAATAACAGTATAAGCTGCCAGCAAACCAAAATACCCTCTAGACAGATAAAATACTCTGTGGCAGACTTCAGCAGTGGGCTTGTACAGATTTAAGGGCCCAAGGCAATGGACAGGGGGGTTCCAGAGTCATGGTTACCTGTCTAACTGGAGCTGGATGTACTTCCCAAAGCGGCTGCTGTTGTTATTCCGCAGGGTACACGCGTTGCCTGTGAAAGTGCCAGGGGCAGGTACACAACAATCAGAGTGGTTCCCCTCTCCCATGTAGGACATACAGATACTAAGGGTGAATTGGTCCTGTCTTTTGAGAGTTTGTGTTTAAGGAGAGGACCAAGAGATAGCTTGGGTACTAACAAAAGAGAATTCCCACAGTGGCCATTACTTCTTTTTGCTGTTAAAAACGCCTCATTTACCAAATGCTTCCATGACAGGGTTGGAATCCAACACTCTCCTCTCTATCCTTTCCACAGTTTCACTGCCCTTTGGGGAGATAGCTGAAGCAGCAACAGAGGCATAGAACTTCATAAGGCAGCGAGAGGTCCAGGTCTGCAAGACAACAGGTCCTTGTTTTAACCATGTTATTAGTTCTGTCAGTCAGTGAACAGTGCTGGCTTCTGGAAACACGGTGTGCAGCTGGTGATGAGGCTGAAGAGAGTAACTGTGTCAGGCTTATAGCTCTGCTTCAGTGGAAACTCCATGCCACAGACACACATTTCAGTGCTGTTGGGAGTGGGAGTGCTTTGCTGAATGGCAGTTTTATTGAGATGTCACCATCTGGAAGCTCAGCTAGAATTAACAGCCAGTGTCTTCAGATGAAGTGAATATAAATGGATTTTGAGTCATTAACACCCAGCAAATCACTTTGTTCTCGGGTTTAAAAATACCCTCCATGTCCTCAGCAGGGATGGGCCATCACAGGAGGGCCCAGGACAGGATCCAAACTCTGTTCCATCTAAGCCTCTACAGAGAGTTTGCTGAGACCCACACGAGCTCTCCCACAGGCCAGGCTGAGGCATTAACTCAGGTGCAACTGCTGTTGAATGATTCAAACCCAGCCCTCCCAGAAATGACAAATGTCACCTGAAGAGCAGCTATATTAAGCAGAATGTGTTTAACTGCAGCAATCACTTAATGCTTCACACACATTTCAGGAAAGTCACACTGGAGCAGACTGGCTACGTGCTCCATCAGAGGGGGTTTCAATTCATCTGTGCTTGGTCACTGCCACACTCTGCACTACAAATCACTGGCAGATCTCAAAACTTGAGAGCAATGTCACAAAAAGAAATTTTCTTACCTTCCCAGCACCACTTTCTCCACTGACAATGATAGACTGGTTCACAGGGTCCAGCTGGTTTTGGACATTTCTGTAGGTTTGCTCAGCCACTGCAAAGATGTGAGGTTTTAAATCCTGGCAGTGAAAGAGAATATTCATCTTTAAGAGACCAGTAATTGCACAATTCAACAGCAATGGATAGCAAAGGTCATCTCACATTTAGCTGAAAACACTCTTTTAACAGAACTAATATTTCCCTAGAAATGGGGTTTAGCCTTTAGGAGGATTTTGCTTGTATAGATTTGGAAGAACTTGACCTGTGGGTTCTGCAGAAGGACAGTTATTTCAAATATAAGCATTACCTGAGGATGAAGTGCAACATGGTACTCTCTCATAAGCTCAGGTGAATAGAGGCAGGAGAAAGGCTGGAATGGATTTAAAGCCACAAGGCTGCAGCCAGCATTTGTATAAAACAAGTTGACTCTGTATCTTGCTTGAAGACATTTCAGAACTGAAAAACACACCTTCTGTTAGTACCTTTTGCAGGGTGTATTTGACTCATCCTGTGCCTGTTTAGAACAAATCTTCACGTGTGTTACCTGTTAGGTTTAGTGGAGGATGAGGTGATCAAGAGAGAGATATGGGTCTAATATACATAACAATATCTTTAAGACTTGCCCTTATTTTTAAAAATCTTAAGGGATGTGCTATTCCATTCAATAAATCCTGTTTATTTGGGTTTTTTTTCACACAGTCCTAGGAGGCAAATCTGTTCCCTTGCAGAACAAACAGGCAAGAACTCCCCCTCTCTGCTAAGAAGAGGCCCTAACTTCCCTGAGCATCATCTTTAAAAGTTGAGGGAGGAATTTAGTTTTGAAGACTAATTTCATGGATATATTTGGACTCTAAGTTAGAGCTCATTTTCTGGTATGTTCAGGTAACGCCACACTGCAATGCCAAGGTCCTGCAGGAGTCCTGCACTGGTGTTCACTCCCAGACACCTGAGCCAACACCACCCAGGGGAGCTCTGCATGCAGAGCTTGGTGTGACTTTCCAAGGCTCAGAGCAGGCTTTAATAAGCTTTGAATCTCTAACTCATGACAGTGTTAATGCAAGGAGAGCAGGAGCTACCACAGATCAGTAGCCAGGGAAAGGGATTCCTTGGGACATCCTCCCCTGGCTCTTACCTGTTGTGGTTGTCACTGGATTAACTTTTGTGAGGTCATCAAAAAGATGCAGTTTCTCTTCATCGCTGAGAAAGGCTCTAACTTCTTCTTCAAGTGACTCATTGAGGTCATTCTGGATGAGACAATCTCCTTTTTGGCCATTTTCCTGGAGGGGATGTCAGATCAGCACCAGTCAAAGGCTGGATACAGCTGGACTTTCACCTCATGCATTATTCCAGCTCTTCCCCTGCTCCCATGACCAACACAACTGCAGTTTCCCTAGCAGAGACTTTCATTTTCAGAGCAGAGATTGAGGGCCCCAAGAGTGAAGCAGCAGAGTGCACACACCACAGCCAGGGCAGAGAAACGGTGGTGCTGGAAGAGCTGCCCTGCAGCAGCTGAAGATTTGTCCCCTCTGAATCACTGAAAGTATTCAAATCTCTGCCTCTGGGCTCACATGTCCTTGACAACATTGGTTGGAAGGACACAATGTGTTGTACAAACATAATGGAAAGCTAAGAGAGAGGTTCTAGGTCCTGTTTGTCATTTCTGGGAAAAGGAGAGGTTAGAAAAGAAAATGAAAAAAAGTGCCAGCCCTGATTTTTGCATTCCAGATATTCCTTTACTGTTCTCCTTCTCCTTGGCAGAAAATCCTCCAAGCTCACCTGTATTAAAAGTTAACCAAGTTTATACAGAAAATGCTAAATTTAGTTAGCAGCATTCCCACTACGTGAGCTGAGTTTACTAACAAAGGGGAAAATATACTGCAAAAGCCCATTAACACATTTCTATTTAAAAAAAAAAGCTACAATAATGTACTTATTTAGGAGCATTATTACCTTTTGCAGACAGCATAAGTAGCTCATTTCCAGTAATACCAAATTTTACACAGTAAGGGGGAAAAAAAAGGCTTAGCAACACAGTTAAGCATTAGAGCAAGACATGAGGAAGGGCTTATTTTTGCTCCCCTGCTCAGCATCACTTCAGCTGAGAAGAGGTGGTGATTGCTTAGCCAAAAGTAAAACAGTAGTTGAAAATATAATCAGGTACCTGTTCTGCACAGCTCTTGTGTCCATCCATTTTACTGAATAAATACCATTAAGGACACGCTTGGCACCTGCATTAACACCTGCCCTCTGAGAGCCAAGGGCACAACAAAGATCACTGCCTGGTGTTGGTAACACAGCTCCAAACCACAGTAAATAGGTCCAGTCGATTCATGAAGTAGGGCTGAATATTTATTAGTAGTTACCTAATCTTGACTGCATGGAAATAAGCCAAGAATTCTTTCCTGGCAGTAAAATTTAATTAGCACACACAATTCCTGGTTTTCTCTTTACCTGCTTTGGCATCTTGTCCAGGCCTGTGGATGGGAACACTGGAGAGGACCTTTACTTTAGGGTACTTCATTCAAATCAGGCTGAAGGATGCTTAAATAAAAGAAAATAAAAAGGCATTTAGAACCAAATAACTCTGGACATGTCATTCTCCAGAGAGTCCTACAAGCCAAGCCCAAAGGCTCCAGACAGAATTACTGATCCCAGTGGGACCCAAGCAACACTGGGAGCCTACCCAGACTGTCAGAGTGATGGTGATGTGTTCTGCTGCCTCTGCAAATCTTTCCTTACATCAGGAATGCTTTGTTTCTCTTGAATTAGTAAAGCAAGGTTTCTGGGCAAGAAATTACAACTTTTTGTTAAATTCCTCCTATTTGGACACATAGGAAAGATTTGTGGGTCTGATGGCATTAGAAGAATCAGTGCTTTTGGAAAGGCAGTGACTCAGAGAAGCTTATTTTGCAGCAGAAACGAGATAGCCTGCTGTCCCCTTCCTGCTTCCTCTGGAAAACTGTGGGAGCCAACCCAAGGTGAGTCAAGCCCTTTGGATTTCTGTGGTCACACAGCCAGGAAGAATTCTGTCCTTCCAGCAGCTGAAACTGCCATTACTTCCACTCCATTTCTATTTCTAATCACATTCGAATTTCTATTCTATTCTATTCTATTCTATTCTATTCTATTCTATTCTATTCTATTCTATTCTATTCTATTCTATTCTATTCTATTCTATTCTACTGTTCCGTTCTGTTCCATTCCGTTCCAAACCAGTTCCAATTCCATTCCTCATTTCCTTCTTCCCTGGCATGAAAACACCGCTCAGGGTGGGGTTCGACCCCCGAGCTGATGCTCGCAGAGCTCAGGGCACCCCCAGTCCTGCATCCCAAGCCCCCCCGGTCCATCCCGCTCTCCCGGGAGAGCCGCGGGCAGCGCCGGCCTTTGTGCCCGTGCCGCGAGATCCCCAAGGACACGGGCCACGGCCGCTCCCTGCGGGTGTCCCGGGATCCCAAGGGGGTTTCCTCCGGAGCCGCGTGTTCCCGGGACAGCCCCGGGGCGGCACCGGAGCCGGGGGGAAAGCGGGCGGGCTGCGGGCGGCGATCCCGGGGCGGCGGGACGGGACAGGACGGGACGNGGCGAGCGCGGCCGGGCTTTACCTGCGCGCCGGGGCGGACCGGGGCGATGCTGGCCACGGAGCCGGCTCTGGCCCCGGCCCCGAGGGGTTTGTGCCCCGCCACATCCATCATCCCCCACCACATCCATCGCCCCCCGCGACATCCATCCATCCATCGCCACCCATCGCCCCCAGGGCTGTCCCCGCTCCCGGTAAGATCCCGCTCCGCCTGGGTCTGACCTGTCAGTGAAGGCTGTGGATGCTCCCCGGGCCGGGCTGGGCTGGGCTGGGCTGGGGTTGGCTGGAGGGGCGCTGGGGGTGCGGGGGCTGCGCTGACCTGGCAACGCGGAGTTCCTTAAGGTCCCGGTTTTACATAACTGTTCCATTTACGCTATAGAGAATATGGCAAAGTACGTTCTACAGAGCAGGACATACAGCGAGCTTATTCACAGCGTGAATGCTGGGTGGAGTATTTGGTATTTAGCGATCTTAGGCACATATATAGGAAGAGTCTTACAGTGCATCAGGATGGATAATGCTGGAGCTTGCTCAAGTGTTCCATGTGCCTGTGTTTCCAGCTCCGGGGCTGCTGCTCTGTGTTCTTTAAATTGAAAAGTAACTCAGTAACTTCTGAAATCCTTGTCGTTTTAATGAACTGGTTCCTAAGATTCCTTTTTGAGAAGTTCCGAGTCCCCTGCTCTACAAAACTCAAGTTCACGTTTGTGTTTTCAGGGGAAGAAAGAAGCATGTCCCAAAAACAGCTGAAAGAAGCCTTTATCAGCAACCTGAACGGAACTAGTTTGCTGGAAATTTCCGTGGGCTTGTCCCTGGCCCCACTGTGCCTGCTCTGCAGAGGGCTCCTCCTCATTCTGCACTACCTGCACTATGGAAAACCTGTACGTTCCAGGACATACAGCCTGCTGCTAGACTTCCTGGTGCTGGTATCTCCTCTCCTCCTCTCCTGCACGGTCTTGTCTCCAGTCATCTTTTTCGTGCCAGTTATCCTTGCTGCCTTCTGCGCTGGAATATTTTCCAAAATACACAGCCAAAGAAAACAGGAGACCAGAGTGCCCTTTGGGCAAATTGTAAAAGAGTTCCAGCAGACATACTTGGATCCCGAATACATTCCAGCAATAACTGTGTTCCGTGTCTATGTCAATGTGCTGACATCCATCAGCATTTTAGCCGTGGATTTCCCGCAGTACCCCAGGCGATACGCCAAAGCCGAGACCTACGGCACAGGAGTTATGGATCTGGGGGTTGGAGCTTTTATCTTTGGTAACGCTCTCGTTTGTCCGGAGGTTCGACAGAAGTCTTGTGTGGCACAACCAAAGTTCTCCCACCTGGCCAGGCAGTGCTTTTCCATTTGGCCGTTGATTTCCCTCGGCCTTGGGCGACTGCTGAGCGTTAAATCTATAGAGTACCATGAGCACACGTCGGAGTACGGAGTGCACTGGAATTTCTTCTTTACCTTGGCATTTGTCAGACTTGCAGCATCTCTACTTTTAGCCCTGTTTCCAAAAAATAAGTCTTGGATCTTGGCTCTAACTGTGGCTGTACTTTATCAGCTCATTCTTAACACTACTTCTCTGAAGACGTTTCTCCTGCATGGGAGCAGCGGCAGAGACAGCAGGGTTGGATTCCTGGATGCCAACAGGGAAGGGCTGCTCTCTCTTTTTGGCTACCTGGCCATTTACCTGGCGAGTGTCCAGGTGGGGCTGTGGCTGGTGAAGGTCAGGAGCTCAGTGAGGGGCTGGCTTGGGGCACTGTGGGTGTTGGCCCGGACGGCTGTGGTGCTGTTGGTGTCCCTTCAGGTGTCGCAGGCACACGCAGACCCCGTGTCCCGCCGCATGGCCAACCTCTCCTACTGCCTGTGGGTCACTGCTCACTGCCTGATGCTCTTCGTCCTCTTTGTAGCCACTGATCTCTCGTTGGTGTTCACAAAGCTGCTGGTGAAGGGGCCCAGCATGCCCTGTTGCTGGAATGTTGTGAAGCCCCCTGATTCCAATAAAAAGCAGGGAACGGAGGCCGTGCCGGTGGGAAAGGAAGACAAGGTGCCACACCTTTGCCTGATCAGTGCAATTAACAAAAATCAATTGCTGTTTTTCTTGCTAGCAAATATTATGACTGGTGCTGTGAATATCCTGGTAGATACAATCCACAGCAAGGCTGCCTTTGCACTATGCATATTGCACTTGTATATGTTTTTTAACTGTTTAATTATGTCTATATTGCACGCCAAAAATATAGTATTAAAGTTTTGGTGATTCCACTCTGAGTGGACTAGTTGGACTTTGCTGTAGTTGAATGATGGTATTTAATGGAAAAATTAGTATTTTTCCTGTACGTGTTGCAATAATTTATAATTTAGCAAAGCTTTTTATTATTTAGTGTTGATTATTTTTTAATGATCTGTTTTAACAGATTATACAGTCAGTGCTGTTACCTGTTGGGAATTGTTACACGTTTTCCTGAAAACTTAGTTTTTGAGCTTGCTGAATATTGCTGCTGCTCCTGAGAGCACACTGTATTTACAGTTTGTGAACTGTGCTCATACCCAAGGGCTGGTGGAATTAGATAACGACGCATGGAGGAGAAGCCAGATGTAAAGTAAGAAAATGAGTAATTATATAGAGAGAGAGGCTTAACTGTGTCAAGATTTACCTAGTTAAGGCCCTTGAATAAATAATAGATAAGAATGATTCTTTATACAAAATGTATTGAATAAGTGGATACTTAAAAATGTTTTTGGCCCCAGTCTTGCAAAGATTTATGCATATGCTTGACTTTGATGGTAGTAATTGTATGTGGAATGTTAATCACATACTGAAATCTAAATTAGCCTTTGAATTAAAGCTAAATTTTATTTCCATCCTCACTGATGAATACAAATGAAGACCCTGGATAAAGTGTGATGCTCTGAAGGATAAACTCTACTGCTGATGAATTCCTAAAGCAGTTGTTGGAAGCTGTGGTGCAGATAAGAAGAGCAGCACAGCCTTTTATAAGAAAATATAAAGATCCCAAACTAATTCACCCCCAACCTGCAGGACCAGCACGTTGTGACAGCTCATCTTTAGAAATGCTGTAAAATAGGGACTTCAGCTCTACTTTGAAAGTACTCAAGGTCCACCTACATGTCTATAAAATTATTTTAAACAGCAGCTGATTGAATACTGTATTTTGACAGCTGAGATGTCTTCAAGGGGGAATATTTGGTATTAATTTTTATTAGCAAACAAGCAGGGTGCAGATGGAAAGAAGCTCAATGCAGTGGCAGAGTCTTGATAAGGGATGTGCTCAGCTTCTTTCTCACAGTTTTCCTGCAAGGCCAGAGCAGAACACCCTCTTTGTTCCCTTTCCTAACTGCAACAGTTCTTCCTGAACCTCATAAAGTTGTTGAGAAGGGAAATACATTTAAAGATTGTGAGGAATTCAATAATGGGATATAAATACTTTAGAATACAAATGGTAGCTGATGATAGATGGCTGATGTCAGTCCAGTTACAGCAGTGCACATGGGCCATATTTCATATTTCTCCTGTCTAACAAGTGTGATGAATCATAAAACCTTTGGAGAGTAAGCCTCTAAATCAGATTCCTTAAGGCAGCCATGCTGTGGAATATTCTTGAATTTATGAGGTTCTCTTAGCCCCTGGCCAATGGAAAGGTGGAGTCTGAGGATTACAGGCTGTGGCCATGCTGACCTCATGCTTGTTTGCTCCCAAGTTAAAGCCATGTAGCCTTTAGAATTAAAGAAATGCAGCCTGTATTATCCTGGGGACAAATGCAATAACTGGCAACACTGTCTTACAAACAGTTGTTGCAGTTTATAGCAGAGTTTTCTGGTAACTGGTGGATGTATTTATTTTAAAACACTTTCTAGCCTTGCCTAGGGAAGAAAGGCCTCTCTCGTGAACCAAATGGCACTACTTGTTTATGCAAAATTAAACATGGATATTAATTTCTGAAATATTTCAAGCCCGAGCTCTGCAGTGAGTTCTGCCTGTGAGCACAAGTCTATTGGTGTGATTCAGAACCAAGGCATTAATTGGGTGTGACAAGCAGAGTTGTGTCTGGACAAGCACAAACCCTCCAGGTGCCAACTCCACTTGGTGAAGGAGAAATGATGTGGGAGGTCTGGAGTGTCTGTGCAGAGCTCTGTGAGCTCCACACTGGCAGTGGGATGGTGGGTGCCAGTGCCAGGACTGGAGCCAGCAAACCAAGGGGATCTGGCTGCACCAGGGGAGGGTCAGGTTGGACATCAGCAGGAATTTCTTCATGGAAAGGGTTGTCAAGCATTGGAAGGGGCTGTCAGGGAGGTGGTGGATTCCCACCCCTGGAGGTGTCCAAGGAATGACTGGACGTGGCACTCCGTGCTCTGGGCTGGGTGACAAGGGGATTGGGACAGGTTGGACTCGATGATCTTGGAGGTCTTTTACAGCGTGAGTGATTCTGTGATTCTGCGAGTTGTTCACCACTGAATTAATGAGGGACAATTAATTCTCATTGCTTATTGTCGATAACAAATGCAGCGAGCTCTGCCCCGAAGCAACCGGCGTGGTTATTAATGCTGAATGTTCAGCCCACGAATACAGATAATTACCCAGGCCCCTGAAAGAGCCCAGAAATGCAACTGAGCATTCTTTGATCACAGGGGCTGTAGGAGCAAACAGCACTGCAATGGGGTGGAAAAGACTGAGCAATGAAGACTCTGGCCCTGCTTTCTCCACACACACCTCCAGAGCTGTTGGCTGGGTGCTTGGAAGGAACTGGAACACTGCATTTCACTTCACTCTGGGCTGTGTTTAGACAAGTGACCTCATACAGACCCAAGATGTATTTATAAAAAGACAAAACTTTTGCTTAGTTGTTACAAAAGTTTAAGATACTTCAATTGTGAACACTAAAAGGGTTCAACCATTGCGTGCCACTGACTTCAGTAAAACAGCAGACTGGAAAACAAATGTTTTTGCTTTTGCTGCCACAATTCCACCAAATAACCTTTTGATAGGGCTGCAAGATAGCAAAAATGTAATGGGAGGGCAGAGATGATTATGTTTCTCCTTAACCTTTTGTTAAACATTAGTAGCTTCTTAACAAAGCTCATTATTTTTAAGGCTCAGCTCCTTAGCATGCCTTCCCTTTCAACCCAGCACCGTCTCTTTTGAAGTCAAATGTTACCATAAGGGTTGCAGGCAGTATCCTATTTCAAAGCCACGATGTCCTAGAGAACAGGTATTTCTTCCAGGCAAAGAGAGGCATGTAAATGAATGCAGGAAGGGGCAGGCTGCCTTGCCCTGTGTTGTAGATAACAAACCAGTGTTCCAGCAACTTAAAAATAAATCCATGGATAAAAATGGTATGAAATATAATGGCGATTTTCATACATAGTTCATCAATGTGCACTCTGAGAATACAGAATTTGAGCTCTCCTGTTTGTCAACGGGATCCAACCATGCTGAAAGTGGCACAGGAACTCCCATCCCTGCAAAGACAGAGTAAGTTCCCCTCGGCTCAGACTGCTCACAGGGCTCTGGTGTGAGAAAATATCCCTCATTACAGAATCCCAGCTCTCCTGCTGCAGGAAAAGATGAAAACACACCGACTGCAAACTGCGTTCCCGTTAGAGATGCTGCACGAGGAGCTCGAGTAAATTCACTCCTCCACTAAAGACGGGTTTTATGCAGACACAGGGGGAAAAAAAAAGAAAACCCTGCTCCTTAATTACCTCCCCTGCATTTTCTTGTGAGGACTTCAGTTACACACACGCAACAAGAATGAACACATCAGCTGGGTTGTTTAACAGTGCAAGAAAGGCTCTGGGGTTGTTTTTTGGGTTGGTTTTTTTTTTTTGCTGTTTAATGGAGGCAGCCACAGGATTTCTCGCTGGCTGCTCTGCAGGCAGAGCATCCTCCAGGCAGCGCAGTCCCATCCAATCCTGCCTGTCCTGAGACCTCATTGCTGTCCACAACTCCCTGGCAGGAGGGTGTAGCCAGGGGGGTTTGGTCTCCTGGGTAGGACGAGAGGGCTTAAGCTCTGCCAGGGTTGGGTATTACGAGGAAATTCTTTACAGAGAGAGTAATCAAGCACGGGAATGGTCTGCCCGGGGCGGCGGTGGATTCTCCATCCCTGGAGGTGTTTTAAGCCGAGCCTGGACGTGGCGCTCAGTGTC
>VXBX01001698.1:857110-896692 GCA_013400415.1 Scytalopus superciliaris
CACGGGAGAGAGGCAGGCCGGGCACGGGCACAACTTGTGCCGGAGCGAGCGGCGTGCGGAGCACCAGAGGTGGAGCAAAGCCATTTTCCAGCCAGGAGGGAAGGGAGCCATGTTAACGTGAGCAGCCGGCTTAAAAATCTGCTCTTAAACAGCCGAGGAAAGGCTGAAGGTGTTTTTGGAAGCTTCGGCTTAAGGTCAGGGTTATTGAGGCTGCAGTAACGTGCAGTCTGTGCAGCAGCTGAGAGGGTTTCCATTCCAGTGTGTTTTTCTGCGTTGAAAAACGTGGTGTTTTTGCCATTTCCAGAATATTCAGTGGGAAACCCAACTAAATACAGCCTGGAGGCTTTCTGATGCTTCTCCTGTGTTTAGAGGAAGGCTCAGAAATTGCATTGTAGGTGAACACAATGCAAAATGATTAAAATTCTGTAACTAGCCAGTCGTTGTTTGTTTTTTATTCTTAAGGCATGAAAATTTGGGTTGAAAATAATATTGCACTTACATAGTGTAGTTTGGCGTCTTAATTATTGATATTCAATTTCTTTTGCTGGCAGTTCCTGCTGTTACTTTAAATGGTGTAAAGTGTGGGTGATTTAAATTCCTAATCTCATGTTTAGTAGGGAAGAATCCCTGAGGTTTTTTTATCAGGTAACTTGGTCAACTCTGTAATGTAATTTCTAGTGGAAGTCATCCCTGTTTGTGGCAAGACGTTGGAACTGGAAAATCTCTTAAGGTCCTTCCAACCCAAACCATTCTGGGATTCTTCCAGGACAAAATAATTGAATATCTTCAGACAGCCCCTCCCACTGTTAAAAATTATCTTTTTTGGGGTGTCTTGGCCACACCGTTAAAGTTATTTTGCCTGTCCATTCCCCATGGAGTTTTAAGATCTTGGATTTCACTCTTTATTTTGTTTTCCTTGGACTCCCTAGTAAAAATTACCCATTAGCTTGTGTCATGTAGACTTGCCATGCTCTTGGGATCTCTGTTGTGTGTAATGGGCTGAGAAAGAGAGAAAATGCAGCTATACCAGGCACAGGTAGATGTCTTCAGCAGGCCTAAAATTCCATTTGTGATTTGGTCCTGGAATTTTAACACCAGGCCCAAACTTTGTGTAATTGCACCGTGTTGTTGCTGCCTTTCTGCTTTTTCCACCACCCTCGTGATTGAAAGGCTCCTCTAGCTGTAAATCAGTTCTGTATCCATCTGGAGGAAAGGCATTTATGCAAGTGCAAGTCATCCTTACCCTGAAGAAATCTTATCTGCAGTCCAGTTTTTTTCACATTCTTGCTGCCATTCTTTTTGTTACAAAGTACTCAGATTTCTAGGTGGTTTCTGGAGGCTTTTGTTAAATAAATCTGCAGAAGCAAATGAATGAACTCTTGGCTTCCTTGTCTGTCATCTATAATTAATTTTTTAAAATCCTTAATGAGAGCAAGGCATGGAGCTGTCTTTGAAACAGAATTTTACATCTGCAGCACTCTCTATAAAAAAAATAGTGGTTATTGATAGTAGCTGGCTGCTGTTGACCTCATTTAAATCACAAATGTTAAGAATAATGGGACTAACATGTCTGTTAGTCAGCTGGAAGATTTAGTCTGTGCCTTAAATCTAGAATCAGTGATGGTAAATTAGGAATGAATGGCCACAGTGCTCTTAAGCTTTGTAGTAGCAGAGAAAGCAGTTGAGGTGCAGAGATACTGAATGGGTTGTTCACTACCACACTTCTCTGCTCCTTCTGGCTCAGCTAGAAATTAAAGGAGGTTTAAATATTGAACCCTTTTCATTTCTTAAGCAGCTTTTATGATTTCTAGAAGGCATTCCATTTGATGTGGTATTATGGGATTTTTTTTTCCTTCCAGTTCAGGGTGTGATGGTGGTTGATGTTTAACCACTTAATAAAATCTCAGCAGACACATGAATTAATTTAGCCTTTGATTCTTTCGCTCTGTTGTACAAAATACCTGAGGGTGTTGTCTGATAGTGGGAGATGAAGGTGAGGGGGGGGGAAATAGGCAGATTTATCTCTTGTTATTAGCAGATAGAGCTTTTACTTGTGCTTGTAGCTCATGCCCCACAGAAACACCAAATTAACAGTGTAGGAAACCTGTATTTCTGCAGGAAAAACTGGTGGTGCTGCTTGGTGTGGATGGATCAGGGGCAGGGGAGGGGAGAAAGGCATGAGAGGTTGGAATTGGCTGCTCTGCACAAAGATAAGGCAGCTGTGCTGGGGCTCAGATTCTGGCACATGCGAGATCAAAATCAAAAATGCCTTGCTCTCTGGCCTCAGAGAATAGGTGTTTATTTTGGAGTGGGGTTGAGAGCCTGGGAAGAGTGTGTGAGTTCTCTGGAGGTAGTGTTGGCACTCAGGCAGCCAGCAGGGAATTCTGCTGAGGGAAGGTGGAGGGAGGAGGCAGGATTTCATTTGGTGTTGATTGGTGTTAGTTATTCACCAAACTTGTTATTTTGTTTTTCAGATTTTTAAAGTGAACTTTCAGTATTTGTATTGATAAGTTTTGTTTCACTGTTTGGACAAGAACATAACTAAGCCAGGCTTTATATGTTTTTCTAGTTCTTTGCTTTTTACTCCACAGTTGCACAATTAGCTTTTTGCCTGAAAATTATTTCACTAATTTCTGACACCTCCCCCCCCTCCAGAAAGTGCTCTCTTTGTTTCTCAGTAATTTGATAAGAAGTATTATTAATTACTTACAAGTAATCACATTGTTCTGTAGGCTTAACATTTTACTTTGAGCCTCTTGAGAGTTGCAGCTGTGATCATACAAAGCTTTGGAGTACCTTGTTGGGGTAATATGGTTTTAAATCAGCCTTTGGAGGAATTGTCTCTGTCATTAAATTGTTGTGACTGTTTCTTCAGAGCGTTGTAAAGTTGGGTTTGGCTGTTGGGTCCATTTAGATCTCAGTGTGTTGAAATGTATTTTTTAAAACTGAAGCAGGGTCTCAAGTCATGTAGATAATGATAGAAATTCTGATGGTCCATTTAGCAACTTTTCTCTGTGACAGCTGTTTAAGAGTTGCCATTTATAAACTACCTCTAGAACATTATATTAATGAAATATTTATTACTTTACTGAAGCATTCACTATCTTAAACAGTTACTTTTATCCTTTCCCAAGCTCCAGTAATTATGTGAAAAGAGTGAGCATTTACCATAACTTCTGTCTTATTTCCCCCCAAGAAAGTAGAAAAACTAATGCTCTGTGTTTGGTTTTATTTTCTGAAAGCTCATTTTGAAATTTTTTGTCCTCTCTTGTGTAGATGGTGATGGAATTTCCTGATAATGTGCTGAACCTCGATGGACATCAGAATAACAGTGCACAGTTAAAACAGTTCATTCAGGTAAATACCTGCTCCTGTTTTTAAAGAAGAGGTATTTTTGCTTTCCTTAGGTTTGTGTTTTTGCTTGTCTAAGAGGTTGTGACTCCTGGGATGACTTAAGACACGTCAGCACCTGTGAGCAATCCCATATTGGTACCAAAGTGCACTGGGTTCCTTTGTTCCTGGGTTTCACAGCATTTATTACTTGTTGTCCTGTCAGGAGGCAATTACTGTATGTCTGGTTAGACTTGAAAACTTATCATGGAAACTGCAGTTTGTAAATGCATTTTGATTTTTATTTTTCTGAATAGTTTTGAACTGCTTTTTCAAGTGGAAATGGGCATTGCTTAAGGTTGAGTTCCTGTGACTGGTGCCATGCCAGGATGGAATTCATGTGCCAGTTTATACATGAAAGATGGTTTTGTGGTACCCCTGGAACTTTAATAATAGAAACTGACCTGCCAGCGTTCTGGCAAATAACTGTAGCACTGTAACACCTGTAGCAAGTGCAGGATTGTGCCACTTGATGGCCAGAGGACCAGGCCAGTTGCTGCTCTGCAGTTGCACATCCTCCCTCGTGCTTTGCCAGCAGCAGTGCAGGCATGTGCTGCATGTAAAACGTAGCTGTGTTGTGAAAATAGCTCATTCCTGCTTTGCTGTGACTAGTGCAATTAATTACAGGAAAGAGGATTATTGCAGACTGATACTGCTTATCAGATGATTTAATGGGCCTGCTTCTAGGAGCACAAACCTTAAATGTTACCTGGTGATAGCTCTATTTTCATAACGTGTCTTACATAAAAGGAGCTGAAAATATTTTCTCTTCTCAGTTGATGTATTGACACGTTGCATGAGTTTGATGAGTTCTCTTATGTTGTGTGGCCTTTTCTTTCTTTCCCCAGATGTTGTGACAAGTCATTTCTGCATTAGCAGTGTTTGAGTGGTGTGATATGACAATAAGACAGAAAATACTATGGTGCCAAAACGTTCCCTGTACAGATACAACTGTGCTTTGTGTCACCAGGGGAAAGTGACCCTCAGTCAATAAATACACTGACAGGATTCTGCTCTTCACAGATGATGTTGGAAAGTGCCAGTGGTGCTGATATCCCAAGTGTAAATGTGTGTGGTGGTGTGTGAGGAAGGGACTCTCTTCTGCAGAGCTGTGCTAGTGGCAGTTCAGTGTTGGTGAAATAGCAGTCAGAAGGACCAGAAGGGCATGTGCTTTTTTTATGTGTGCCTGGATGTGTTTGACAGGGGGACCAGGAGACACATCTACAGTTGTTTATTGACGTCAGCAATATTAGAAGGTGTTCTCTTTAATGTTCTATGAATAGCACACATGGAGTGTTCACTACTGAAGTGAAATGTTTCACCCTGAGTGAATTCTTTAATTTCAGCTGTTAGAATTCTAAAGGGAAATGGCATTTAGTCTCCCAGGAAAAATATTGTTAAATTGTCTTGTTCTGAGCAGAACAAATTTGTTGTGAGTGAGATTTCCATAAATGCCAATGAATTCATGAATTTCCTTTCTGTGTGCCAAAGATAAAATGAGTGTGAGAGTAGATGATGAAAACTTGCAGTTTGTGTGTAAGACCCTTTCCTAAAACAGCTGTGCTGAGGTGGAGAAAAAGGGTGTCCTGATCAGGACGGGGAGACGCAACATTTGTTCTGAAGCAGCATTTGCTGACTTGAGTGGTGGAAGGAGGAAACAAAGAGGAGAAAAAGACTCCTTTCCTTCCTTTTTTTAATGGTTGGATTTGTGGTTGTGTTTCAGAGACACAGCATGCTGAAACAGCAGGACCTGAACATTGCCATGATGGTGACATCGCGGGAGGTGCTGAGCGCCCTGTCCCAGCTGGTCCCCTGCGTTGGGTGTCGGCGCAGCGTGGAAAGGCTCTTCTCCCAGCTCGTGGAGTCTGGGAATCCAGCACTGGAGCCCCTCACAGTAGGGCCAAAGGGGGTCCTCTCTGTAACCCGGAGCTGTATGACTGATGCAAAGAAGCTTTATACACTCTTTTATGTGCATGGGTGAGTGTCTTGGGACTGCCCGGGTCATTCCTGCCTTGGGGGAAAGGAAAGTTGGTGTCTGTGCATTTGTCTTTGCAGCCTTCTTGGGGACACTAAATTGTCACAAGCTTGAATCTTAGAGTGTCTTGTCTTTTGCAGCCATGTTAAACAACTAATTACAACTAGTTGTTGCCCAAATTGGGAAAAAGCAAACCCAAAGCTTCATCTTTCGTCTCATCAGTTGCAGTGCCGTGATTGCAGTTGAAAGATACCAACGTTGAGTCATTAATCTGACACAGGCAGCGTGAGGTTTTCATGATCTTTAGAAGAGGAGTGTTTGCCTCACTACTTGGCGTGTAAAAAATAAATTGATTAACACCTGTCCACCAGAACTTTCTATTCCTGAGTGGAAAGGCAACCCTGAGGAAGAGAAAGCTTCTGGGTTTGGTGAGCACAATAAATAGCCCCAGTGCCATTAGTCTCTCAGCTGTCAGCAGAGCAAACAGTGAGTGCTCAGCACGATGTGCCTTGGCCTTCCAGTTGGCTTCAGCTCCTTCTTCTTGCTCCAGTGAGCAGGAAAAGTAGGGAAGGTTAGTGCAGAGTTGAAGAGATTGAGATTTGGAAAGTGAGGCAGTGTAACTTCATCAAGTGCTTTCCAGAATACTAAGTTGGTTACATTTTTTTTCCGTAGGTCCAAACTGAATGATATGATTGATGCAATTCCCAAAAGTAAGAAGAACAAGAGATGTCAGTTACACTCCCTGGACACTCACAAACCAAAACCTCTGGGGTAAGTTTTTGTTCAAGGTGCACAATTCAATCTCAAATATTTTAAGGAACCAAAGTATTGATGCCGATTTATTTTTAAGCATTGAGATCAATTTTTCCGCTGTGATTTGTTTGGCAGAGCTAGTTGGGTTATAGCACATCCAAACAGTTGTGGGAGAGAGGAAGAGAATGGGCATGCTCAGGGCACAGAATGCCTCTGCACTGTGATAGAAACAGTGCTCTGGAAAGGCAAACTGGTTTTTATGCTCTAGACCAAAATGATTGATCAGCAGATTTTCTCACATGCATGTGAAAGGGTACATGCTAAACAAATGTACATCATTTTGCTTGGGATTATTAAAAATGCCTTGCACAACTGTTAATCAAGGGCTTTATTGTGGTTGGGTGCAGGGTTAAAACTGGAACTCAATGAAATGTGTTTTCTCAAAATGTGACAGCATGTTTTGAATACACCACTGAAAAATATGCATATATGCCTCTGTCTTGAAGTTGAAATGGTTTATTCCAGCTGGTTAACCAGAAAAACACTCCCTGTAAATCTGTTGTGGATTTTGGAGGTGGTGTTTCGTTGGTTTTTTGTGTTTGGGATTTTTTTAATATAACCAATAAATGAGACTCTTGTGCTTAGTTGGAGTGCCTGGACCTTTTTTAGTCAGTTGTGTTCTGCTTCTGGTTAAGTGTCCAACCTGTGAAAGCTTGCTCATGGTTTCCAGCTGCAGGACATGTAGTTTTCTAGGTAGATTTGAGTCTCTTTGGGTTTAGTTAAATCCCCTGGGAGACCAGGCATGTGGAATTTGACACTCAATTTTTGCTTGTGCTGCTTGAGGATAGTGGTAACTAATCATTATCTCCTATTACATTTTGGTTACAGGCCTTTCATATAATTAGTTCAAAGCTTGTTACTCAAGATCATGAGGGTATAGAGGTATATATTTTTTTGAAATAAAGCAAATTCATAGCATTATGAGAGTGGGTTTTGGTTTTTTCTTGTCCTTAGTGAGTTTAATCTTTTCTGTGTGAGAACATTGTGGAACCTGCAGTTAGCATTTTAGCAAGGCAGAACAAATCTCAGACTAAATGAATAGAGAGGAAAACATTGCCTTTACTTCCTCCATTCATGCTGGCATAAATCCCTTAGCATTTTGGATGCTGGCAGATTAATAGGGAATATGTGGAAGAGCAGTATTTGAATACACTGCAAGCAAGACTTTGGGCTTTATCAGATAACATGGCTCGTGGGCAGTCAGGGTGGTTTGCTAAAGAAACACGACTTACACTCCACTCCTCAGTCAAAGCCCTTTGTTGTGTGCAGAGGTGCCCAGGGTGTATCAGTGCTGCTGTTTCTGCAAACAGAGCTGCCTGCAGTGGCCACAAACCCGCTCCAGCCGAGCCACGGAGGCGTCCACGGGAATTGTCTCAGGGAACAAACTTTATTTATCAGCGCAGAGCTGCTGCTCCACTTCTTTACAAGAAACTCCTTCAGATGAGTTGCATCTGTTGGGCATTTCATCCACACAAAAAGGGCTTTGAGTAGTAATTGTGTGTTTAATTAGACAGGTTACGTAACCGGTCTAATACCACTGGAGGGTTACTTGGCGCCCTCACTTTGAGGGGCCCTGGGTCGTGGCTGCTCCCTTCCATCTGGGGCTCAGGAGCATTTCAGACTCTCAGAAATGCAAGCCCTATGATAACAGCATATATAAATACTCCAATTATGAAGTCAGGGTGCTTCCTCCCATTTTCCTGCTGTGTTGTGTCCATACATGAGCTTACACAGAAGTGACTGTTCTGATAAAGTGTCAAGCCCGTAAGTAAACATGACTTGCTATTTAAAGTTTGCTCTTTGTTCTATAATGTACTTTTAGCTTATCTACATTTTTGCAAAGTTATTTTGGTATTTTTCTAGCAAATTTTTGAAATTTAATGTAGAGTGTTTTATGTAGTTTTTTTATGGTGGAAGTTGGGGTTTTTGGTTTGCTTTTTTCTGTTGTTATTTTAGTGAATTGTCTTACGAAATTTAATCTGACAAGTCTTAAGATTTATGTGTGCTTAATATTCTGAAAAATTACGACTGATTTTCTTCTGTAACTTTAAAAAGTCATGATGAGTCTGCATTATAAACATGGATAGCAAAATTTGCATCTCATGTCTGACCTAAACCTTCCTAGAAGTTAAAGCTCAGCCTATAAAGAACTGAGAGTAAGGTAAAGAACACAGCAGCATTTGCATAGGATTTGTTTGGGAAAAATAACTAGTTCATAATATATATGTTATAGGTCGGACAAATGTTTGGTAATACTATGTGACAGTGAAGGGAGCAGTAACAAACTCAGTACAAAGAAATTAAGAGCAGTTAAAAGCAGAGAGGACAGGAGGAGGAGGAAAGAGAGCAAGTGTAGCATCATTTTCTGCTATGGACCTTCCCAGGGAGCAGTCAGGTAAACCAAAGAGGCTTTGCTTTGCTTCTTTTCTAACCCCCACCAGGATAATGTGCAGCCTTTTGTTTCTTCTGATTGTTTTGCAGGGGTTGTTGGATGGATGTGTGGGAGCTCATGTCCCAGGAATGCAGGGATGAAGTAGTTTTAATCGACTCCAGTTGTCTTCTAGAAACACTAGAAACCTACCTACGAAAACACAGGTATGTGAAAGGATGGAATGGTTCATTTTGAGCAATACCTCTACATTTTGTATGTGATCAGAATGTATTAATTAAATGTGGAGAGGATTCTTATGATACCTTTTTAAAGCTGTAGATCTCAGCTTTGTGGTGACAGAATACCCTGCAAGTTGCATTGGGACAGTTGATGAGACAAAGATGGTGAAATATTCTTTCATAACCTGTTGCTCCAGGTTATGGCAGGGGAAATGTGGAGACCTCGGGTGAATCCATAGCTGCAATGTTTTTGGTTAGGATGAATTTATGATTTGCAATTTAGTATGTTAATAAAACTGTGTATGTTCATTCACTCTTTCACAAGTAGCCCACTCTTGGACTGTGCTTTTAGACTTTCAGGGAGTATGTGCCATTTCAATATAATGTGAACTAAACAGAAGCAGATTTTAGGCTTGGTGTTGCCTGTAGATCACTGTTTTAAACCAGTTCTTCATGACTTGTAGCGCTGGTGCTGTTAAATCTCTCTTGCAGGGTGAAAATAAGCCACTGAGGTATAGTTGCATGTGTGCAGTAGCTGTCCTGCTGATGAAAAAGTTTTCATTTCCAGCAGTCTCAAGGTTCTGATACGAACTGTGGGGCACAGATGGGTGTGGGGGTGGCGCTGCTGTGGAAATAACCCTTTGGAAACAAAATGACTTTAATCTCCTGTGACATTAAACACAGCACTGGCAGCATTCCTGCTGCCACCCTGCAATAATATTGCTGTTTTCTTGCCTTTCACCACAGAAACTAGCCAGGTATGGTAGTCCTATCAAACAGCAGAATGGGTTTGACTGGGTGGTGTCAAGCTGGATGCACTAGGAAAGGGAAAACCAACCATCCAGAGCTGGCATGGAGAGCCAGTTTTTCGAGCTGAAATGTGAGCAGCGTGCCTGACTTGCATTTTCAGAGTAATGCAGCAAGAGGTTTTGTAGCTTCTTGAAGGTTACTCCTATCATACAGAATGAGCTTAATTTGGTTGTATTTTAATTGTAACAGACTTCATAACTGTGCTCTTCTCACACATGAACTGTCACATGTTGAAAATGAATACGAGGTGTTATAAATAAACCTTGTTTGGCTATCAGCACAGTAATCTAATAATTCAAAATATGCTGAAAGGTGTTTGTAGTGGAAACAGACATAGCTCTTGTACAGCAGAGGCAACAGAGGAAACTTCTTATTTCTTATCACTTGAGTACACTTTAAATAATTGCTGTAAGGTAACTTGGAGTGTGTTACTTGAGAGGGGTTTTGTCCTGGCTTGTACTAATGATTGAGCTGGTTCACTGTTACATTTCTGATCCTTGAACAAAGGTGGAATTGCATATCCATGTAGGGATTTCTTCATATTAACAGTTAGCTTGACTTTTGCTTTGGAGTGTCAGAGTCTTGATACTCTGACTTGTATATATGAGAGGTGGCATAATTCATATGGGCAGTTTATTACAGAGTCACAGAATATGCTGAGTTGTAAGGGACCCACAAGGATCATGGAGCCCAACTCCTGGCCCTGCACAGGACCATCCCCAGTGTGCCTGAGAGAATCATTGAAATGCTTCTTGAGCTCTGTCAGGCTTTAGTGCTGTGCCCACTGCCCTGGGGAGCCTGTTCAGTGCCCGACCACCCTCTGGGGGAAGAACCTTTTCCCAATCTCCAACCTAACTCCCCTGGCACAACTCTGGGCAATTCCCTGGGTGCTGTCAGTGGTCCCCACAGAGCAGAGATGAGTGCCTGCCTCTCCTGAGGAAGTTGCAGACCGTGCTTACAGCCCAAATGTAATGATTTCCCTTCTGAAGTGCCCCAGCAGCGCTGTCAGCCGGCACAGCCGGGCGGAGCGGGTGCACTGTCGTGCTCGAGTGAGAACCCAGTTGTGCTGTGCTTCGCCCCAGGTTTTGCACTGACTGCAAGAACAAGGTCCTGCGTGCCTACAACATCCTGATCGGGGAGCTGGACTGCAGCAAGGAGAAGGGTTACTGTGCTGCCTTGTACGAGGGGCTGCGCTGCTGCCCCCACGAGCGCCACATCCACGTGTGCTGCGAGACCGACTTCATCGCCCACCTCCTGGGGAGGGCCGAGCCCGAGTTCGCAGGAGGGTATGAGTATGTAATTGGCTAGAGTGGGCTATCTAGCGCTTTGCTTCTTTATTTTATTCTTCAATGTCTTTTGCCAAAGTGGTTTTTTGCCTCCTCGCTGCGTGATGAACTTGTGACTGTGAATATCCCAAGTAGGCTCTCGAGACGGCGCTTCGGAGTAGCCAGGGTTTCATCAGTGCTTTTGACTTTGAACTGCATTTAAAGAAGGAAATTGCCAAATGTCTTCTAGTTCATTGTTCACTCCCTAGAGCTGCCTGCTTGTCCATTGAGGTGTTCAAACATGCGAAATAGAAGGACAGCCTCGGTTGACAGTTCTGCCAAATGCCAAGTGTTCAGTTTAATTTTGTTGCCATTTATGGATCATAATACTTTCTGAACCTGCTGTAGCATCTTAAAATCTCCCAGTGAAAAGTACAATTCTGAGCTCAATATCATGGAATGGCTTGGGTTGGAAGGGACATTAAAGATCATCTCGTTCCAACCTCAGTATATTTAAACCTCAGTCCAAAGTGTTTAATTAGGAGGGTAAATCATTTTGTAATGATATTCCCTTAATAGATGATAGATTGAACAGACTGAGAGATAATGGATTGATAATGAAAAGATTAATACTGAAATGTTTTTACTTTGAACGGTAAGTAATGTATAAACTTCTCAGTGTGTTTATTCAACTTCAGTTAACTGATGGTGAAATATTTGCAGTAAACTCAAGGCAAATTTTAGGAAAACAAAAGAACACATTACAACTGGCATTAAAACTGCTGATCCCTCTTAGTAAGAGCAGGGACTGATGGGGTGAGTCCTGCAGCCAGAGGTGGGAAGGCACAGAGCTGTTTAACAGCACAGTGAGCACGTCAGGAGCTCCGTGGTGGCTTTGACCTGGTCCTTTCTATTTTGCATCCGCATGCAGCACAGCAGAGCCTGAGTGAGAGGCTGTTCACGCAAACATACCTGCAGTGGTACACAAAGAAACACGGCAGCGACTGCTTTGATCTCTTGGGTGACTTCCAGCTGCTTTAACAGTGCTGTGCTTTGGTTCACCTCTTCTGCAGGCGGAGAGAGAGGCACGCCAAGACAATAGACATAGCCCAGGAGGAGGTGCTGACCTGCCTGGGCATTCACCTCTATGAGAGATTGCACCGGATCTGGCAGAAGCTGCGGGCTGAGGAGCAAACGTGGCAGATGCTCTTCTACCTGGGTGTGGATGCTTTACGCAAAAGCTTTGAGGTAAAAATCAGGTTTTATCTAACTTTATCAAATTCCTTTTTCACTACAGCTCTTTTTCTGCTTTCCACACCTGTTAGGCTGGAAGGAGCTTCAGGGGTGTTGCAGTGACTCCCTTGTTCAGTTGTGTGACACCCATGCACAGCACAACTGTGTTCTGATGTGAAATCTCCTGGAACAGAAAAGATTGAGGCCTGCTTTTACTTTCAAGCTGCATGTTATAGTACACTGAGCCTTCTGTGTTTTTAATTCACAGTTATTTCTGTGTTTTTCTACTTGGTAGCATTTAAAGCAGGTCAGGCTACAGCAATTTTATTTGGTTTATGAGTAAAAATGGAGAATGTGCCTTTGAATTACAAACATGATCATTAACTCTTGTATTCTGCAAGAATTCTGTACCAGTAATTCTAATGTGGTTTTTTGTGCTGCTGTGTTAAATAATCAAAATGCACTAAAATTGGCAATTTTGCACTGAAAAATGTGAATCTGGGCCATAAGTGAAACACAGGGACCTCTATACAAATATCTTCAGCAACCTAAACTGAGGGAATAAATCTGAATGTGCATTTTTCTTCTGTAGTCAAGAGTTGTGTTGCTTGGACTTTATTGCCGGCTGTTTTCCTCCTCCTTTTTTATAAATGTAAAAGCTTGAGCTGTGATAACTATAAATGAATCTAACCTTTTATAAACAGATGGCTGTGGAAAAAGTGCAGGGTATTAGTCGATTGGAACAGCTCTGTGAAGAATTTTCAGAAGAAGAAAGAGTGAGAGAGCTTAAACAGGAGAAGAAACGCCAAAAACGGAAGAACAGACGGAAAAACAAGTGTGTGTGTGAGATCCCTGCTCCTTTGCAGGCAGCAGAAGAGAAGGAAATCAATCAGGCAAAGGTAAGCAGGGCTTTTAGGGTCTTCATTCATCAGCTCACTGTTCATGGTAGAAATTTTGGAGAGGAGGGAGCTTTAACTGACTGAGCAGGTGCAATTATTACTCAGGATATGTTGACCGAACTTGGTTGACTGTAGGTCAGGCGACTGTAGGGAAAGTAGTTGGTTGGGATTTGTTTAGTTGTCTTGTATTTGTGAAGAATTCTAAGCAATGCTGTTATCAGTCAGTGCCAGCTGGTTTTCCTTGGGGAAGGAGTTTCCTTTGCAAAGCTGCTTTCAGTGCCTGCAAGTGTGTTTTTTCTCTCTGTTTTAAGGAAACCCCAAACTTCACAGAAAGCAGTTGCAAAGCCTGTGGTAGCACCGAAGAAGCCAACAACTGTGTAGAAGTAATTGTTACTAATGAAAGCAGCTCTTGCACTTGTCCTAGTAGTGGTACCCTGTTAGGTTCACCTAAAATCAAGAAAGGTATGTTGAATGTTACTATTTTTCATTTTAAATAACGTTTGCTTTTCAGGGGTAAACAGGGCACAGCTATTTTTAAAAATAACTGGGTATTTGGAGAGATGGTCCCTTGGTCTAGAGGAAGGTGTCCCTGCCCCACAGCAGGAGGGTGGAGTGAGGTAATTTTTAAGGTCCCTTCCAACCCATAGCAGTCTGGGATTCTATGACTTCTTTTTTGTAGAGGTGTAAGCAAAGAATATGAAGCAGTTGCTGTAGATGACAGCAGGTTTTGCCTTTGCCTCAGGTTTATCTCCACACTGTACTGGCAGTGACTGTGGCTACTCATCGAGCATGGAGGGCAGCGAAACGGGGTCTCGGGAGGGGTCAGATGTGGCCTGCACTGAAGGCATCTGCAACCACGATGAAAATGGTAGGTTGGGGAAGAATATAATCATGCTCTGGTATCCCCAAAACTGCAGTAGCTTATCATCAACTTCCCTGCCTTTTGCAGGAGACGATCCCTGTGTCCATCGCTGCGATGACAAGGAGGAGGACGGAGACAGCTGTGTGGAATGCTGGGCTAATGCAGAGGAGAGCAACACAAAAGGCAAAAACAAAAAGAAGAAAAAGAAAAGTAAAGCCTTGAAGTGTGAGAATGACCATGTAAGGAACATGGCTCTGCCAGATGCTTCTCTGAATGCTTACATTTGAAAGTAGTTACAGAAGGATTTCAAATCTCAATTGTGACTAATGCTGAAAATGGGGTAACAGGGGTCTGTTGTCTTCAAGTTTTGGAATTGAGGTCCTTCCTGGAGTAGGTTGTGGTGGAAAGTGTCTCTCCTCTGTTTCTAAGCATGTGCACTTCTGCTCATTCTCAGTGAATTAACGTGCCATCCCTGCCCATCCCAGACACACATTTAAAAATACCTATCCTTGCGCTCTCCTTTGAACTTCCCTCTTTTCCCGCTGCTTCCATCTGAAACATGAATGTTCCACATTAAACACTGCCAGTAGTTCATTGCAGACTGTTTTCAATTGTAGATTCAGAAGCTTGGAAGCTGTCTGGCAGATCCAGGTACCAGAGAGACCTCAGGAAATCTCACGCACACAGAGTTTCATCGCGACAAGACCAAAGACACACACGCTGAAAGCTGCTGTAGCGCGGAAAAAAGCGGCCAGCAGTTGCCTTGGTTTGAGCATATGAAAAATGTGTCACAGTTTGCAGAACCTACAGAAATGTCACTCGTTCCTGATACTGGAAAAGGTGCCAAAAGCTTAGTGGAACTCCTTGTAAGTAACAGCTTCCTTGGAATTTTGGGTTGTAGCATCCTGCTTTAATCCTTGGGCTGAGGGTGGGGCTCGGGACTCAAATCCCACTGAGGAACTGTTGAATTTAAGACTCACAGTGTTTAGTTTGTTTGCCTTGTGCGTGTTCCCTGGGAAGTTTATAAGTGAAATGCTTTGCAGAGGAGGAGAAATTGTCACTGGAATGCAATGGCAGAACTTGTGTTGTAAGTGTTCATTGTGAAGGATTGCATTATTCCATAACATGAAGTGGGCATTATTGCTGCCTTCAGGCCTCAAATGTTACTTCCCACTGCAGGCTCTTTGGAAAGCTTTCTTCTACCTCCCTTTCATTTCCTCCCCTTATTTAGTCCTTTTGTCTTTCTTTCCCCCGTTTTTCCTTTTGCTCCTTTTTTCCCCCCCCTCTTTCTATCCCTCCTTTTTCCCCCAAAAACCCTTAACAAAAATCATCCTCTTCCCATGGAAATGTGCTAAGACTGAAGTTTATTCAGACCAATTTTATGATTGTATTGGCTGCCTCTCACCCCAGAACCAGCAGAGCCCTGTGTGTGAGTCGGGTGGCTGGACCAGCCAAGTGGGACTTGGGCTGTTGTGACAGCTGTGCAGCTGCAGCCAGATGTGCTGCACTGGAGCTCTGAAATGCCTGTTCTCCTTTGCAGGACGAGTCCGAGTGCACTTCTGATGAGGAACTGTTCATCTCCCAGGATGAAATCCAGTCCTTCATGGCAAACAACAAGTCTTTCTACAGCAACCGGGAGCAGTACCGGCAGCACCTGAAGGAGAAGTTCAACAAGTACTGTCGCCTCAACGATCACAAGGGGCCCGTCTGCAACAGCTGGCTGGCAACAGCTGGAGCCAACTGAACCCAGTCCAACCGCTCTGTCTGTCACTGAGACTCGAGATGACTACTGCGCCTTCTCCTTCCATACTTAATTTAGTGACTTACGGCAAAATTTTATCTTAAATTAATGTGATTCTTTTTTTTTTTCCTTGTTTTTTTTTTTTTCTCTGGGGGGGAGGCTGGTGGAGGTGATTTCCTTAATTTTGTTTATTCTCCAGGCTTGTATCTTTAGTTGAGTAGCTGTGCAAGCCTCTCTTCTAATTTAAGCCATCTCTTTTCATTCAATGTTTCTCTTCCTGTGAGACTTACAAAAGGCAAACTAGTGGCAAAGTAATGTTGTACCTATAATTCTGTACAGAATGACAAGGAGCTGAATATAAGATTTTACAAAGTAGACATCCATTTGCAAAATGTTTTGGATGTAATATGTTAAAGCGCAATGTGCAAAATTTAAATAAAGAATATTTATTAATATGCATAGTAAAAGTGGGTGTCTATATTTGTACTTTGAGCACTCCTTCCCAGCAGGCTGAATTCCCATGGGTCAGGTGGAGGGGGGTGTAGGGTGAGGAAACCTGACCTGGGAAAGGGCAGATCCTTGCAGACCAGTCTGCCAGGCTCTGTGCTTCTCCCCTGCCCTGGGTTGGAGGTTGTGGGGTCACTGCCCAGGCAGCGGGGTCTGTGACAGCCTGGGTGTGTTGGTGGCACTGTGCCAGCCTGGGGCGCCTGTTGTGCTTCCAGGATCTGGGATGAGGGGTCAGTGTGGGGCTGGCAGGGATGGTGCTGTGTGGCTGTGCTGTGTGAGTCCTGGGATAGACCAGCCCAAGGTCAGTACACTGGTGTGAGGGGTTTGGGTTTGTCTGGAGGGTAAGGCTGCCTCTGTCTTTTTGGGAGCTCACTGCCCTGTTCTGAACAAAGAGAATTTTCAAATTTCAGCCCTTTTTTCTTTCATAAATCAAATATCTGTACTTCTGATTTTTGCTTCAAGTAACCTGTTTCTTCACAAGTTTTCTGGGAATTACATAAGCATCCCTAGTCCTTGGGAAGGGGATCTGACAGCACCTTCCCAGAGCTGCTCCGTCCTCTGCCCTCTCCACACCTGTTTTCTCCTTCCCCAATCCCACCTGCCTCGGTGCTTTTTTGCAGGGCATCCATCCCTCCCTCCATCCCTCCCTCCATCCCTCCCTCCATCCCTCCCTCCATCCCTCCATCCCNGGTGCATTGTGCGGCGGGGCCGGGGCCATGGAGCGCTGGACCGGCCGCGTCGCGCTGGTCACCGGCGCCTCGGTGGGCATCGGCGCGGCCGTGGCGAGGGCGCTGGTGCAGCACGGCATGAAGGTGGTGGGATGCGCCCGCAGCGTCGACAAGATCGAGGTACCGCGTTGCGGGTGTTCCCCCCCCCGAGGGCGGGCGGGGCTCGGGGCGCTCGGGGCTGGGTCACCCCCGCGCTGACAGTGACACGGCGCCGGGTGATGCCGCAGCGCTCCCCCCGCCGCCCGTCCCCGCCCGGGGCGGGGGCACAGCCCCTCTGGGTGGTGGGAGATGCCCGAGAGAGGAGCTGGGTCAGTTTTGGGGTGTTTCTTTTCTTTTTTTGAGCCGCTTCTTATCGTGGTTTAAAAACAGCACCTGCCCGGCCCCGGAGAACGGGAAAGGGCTGCGGGGGTTTCAGCCCCGTCCAGCTGCTTGGGAGGCAGGACGTTTGTGTGGCTTAATGATAAAGTAGGGGGTTAGTCCTTAATGTGGGGCTCGCCCCTATGAGGAACATCTCCAGAGCCACATCAAAAACCTCATGGCGTTGGCTTGAAAACAGAGGTGCTTAAAAGAAGTGTTTTCTGTCAATCCTTTTTGTAGTTGGATGCGTTTGTGGGCTCTGCCTTGCAGTGGCGTGAGATAAAGCTTATTTGCTGTTTAAGAAGTTTCCTCTGAGGCAGGAAATAAGTTATAGTCAGCTTAAATATTGCTGTCCTGGTTGTTTGGTGCCTTCGGATGCAAAGGAGATCTGTACAGCATCCAGGGTCTGTGTTTCCTTAGCCAAGGTGATAAGGATTCACTCTGACTGTGCCAACAGTAAATTGTCCAAAATTCATGGAAACCAAAGCTTGGCAGTGCTGGTGTTGCCGAGTGGGGTTAAGTAAAGAAACACTTGGAAGAAACCAGACTTCTTCCCTCTATCGTTGTGAATCAGAAAGATGCCACTTGCAGGGAGGAGAAAACGCACCAACATGACTTATTGAACTGTCCTTTGGGGCTTGCTTCTAATTTTGGACTTGCCAGCGTCTTGATACCGTGGTTTGCAGGGCAGGCTGAGCTCTCCAAAGGCTTTCCCACGTGCAGTGACGGTGCTTGATGTGCTTCCGCAGCCTGGGAGGCTCTTGGAGCCCCACGGAGCCTGGCAAGGGATGCTGTAAAGGATGTTGTTGTTTCCCGTTCCCCTCCAAAAAGGACAAAAAAGTTGTTTCCAATATTGCTGTTTCCAGTAGTGCCTTTTCCTTGGATTTTGTTTTGGAATCTTTTTGCTTGGTAAAGAAATCAGTGAAACCTGTGTTTTCCTTCGGTGCTGCAGGAGAGTTTCCTTCCTTTCTGAACCTTTTCTGGCCAAAATACAGCATGGCTTTAAGAATGAGCATTCCTGTGAAGGGTTTGCCTTTCTGTTTGAATCTGCACCAGGTGGAGTCACGTTTGGGGGGTGATTTCTGGGGCTGCTTGGGGTGCACATGTGCTGAGCGAGGCTGTTCACTCACATCTCCCGGATCCCTTGTCGTGTTTCAGAAACACGTGTTCGCAGGGCAGCTGATGTTTGTCCCTGTTTCCTCCCTCTTCCCGTCCTCCCAGGGACCGAAGTGTGTCTGCACTGTGCTGTCATTTGTTTTGGTGGGTGTCTGGACAGTGTCTTGCTCTGTTGCTATTCTGGGTTTATTTATTGTGAAGCATGTTTCCTTAATGAGGAAGAAAATCCCAGAAGCGCTGCCTGCCGGGGAAGGGGAAGGTGGTGGAGCGGGAGGTGACCCAGGGTCACTGTGGGAACAGGTCCATCACCTCGGCCTGGCTGCCAGGGATGCTGTGTCGGCACAGATGGGGCTTTGTATCAGCTCTGCTTCAAATGAGAACTGAGCTTTCCTCCAGGAGCTTCACTGTGAGGGTTTCCTTTTAAAGAAAAAAGAGGAAGGTATTCAAGCTCGGGACTGTCGAGCTGAGGTGAGGGTTGGGATTTTGGAGCAGGAATTGGTGTTGGGTGTGGGATGACCGTGCTGTGGCTGGCACCCAGGGTGATGCCAGAGCTGCTGCAGGGCTCCTTGCCCACGGGAGTGGTGTTGGATGCTCCGGGCAGGAGGAAGGAAATGTGCCATCAGCGCCTGGTGAACACGCTGTTACCTTGGCTAGTTATTGTATAACCAGGGCCATCCACAACCTACACCCCTCTGTTCTCTCTGGCTGCTGCTTTCCCAAGTCGCTGTTGGTCAGGAGCAGGAGGATGGCATCCCTGCAGGAATCCTTGGTGGGGATTTGGGGGATGTTCTCACTTGGGGAGCACGGCTCGTGTGTAAGGGGCAGGATGAGGAATCAGCGCTGGCAGCTGGGGCTGGGATGTGGTGATGGGAGGATGAGGAGAGGAATATGAAGGAGCTGAGGGGTTGGTGTTGCCAAAGCATCGTGGCCATAGTTTGTGGAATCGTAGAATCACAGAATGGTTTGGGTTGGAAGGGACCTTAAAACTCATCCCAGTCCCTCCCCTGCCATGGGCACCTCCCACTATCCCAGGTTGCTCCAAGCCCTGTCCAGCCTGGCTTTGGACACCTCCAGGAATGGGGCAGCCACAACTTCTCTGGGCAGCAAAGCTGCTGCAGGACAAATCTTGCTGTTGTAGTAAAATTGAATGATTTGCTAAATACCATCATGGATGATGTTGAAAATGATGATGTTCAGCGGAGCAAACCCAGAAAAATGCATGCAATGGAAAGAGGGCAAACCCAGCAGGGTTTAAAACCAGGGATGCACCACTGCCTTTGTAGCACAAAAGCATCTGTTTTCATCAGTGTTCTGCACGAGTCACCAATTTTAAGGTAAAGTGGCTGGAACCCCTCTGTGTTGTGGTTTTATAACCTACAGTAAACTGGTGACTGAAAGAGCAGGTTGTCTCATGGGGATTTAGCTCGGGCAATAAACACTATGTCAAGATTTCTTAATCTCTTGGAAAATCAGATAAAGCTTGAGGCAAGATAACAAAGGAATTGCAAAGTTGTGCGTTTGGCATTAAACCTGTGTCATGACTCTAGTGCTCTTTATTTGACTTTTGAAATAAAAATGTTAATGGTTACAAAAACAGCAGAAGTATATTTTTTCCTTCCAGTGGCTCTATTTGCCACGCTGTCCCTCCTTGCTCCCAAGCAGCCTCATGTTCCCCGCTCATGCAGCTCTTTCGAGTGGAGACTCTTAGTGTTGGTGATTCAACAGTAACTTTAATAGTCAGACATCGAGGAATGAAACATAATTAAAATGGCTTTATTTTACTTTTGCATGCCAGGGGGTAATTCAGGTTGAAGGCTTGTTTCAAATGTGAAGCCTGGAGGTACTAACAGCTGTCAAGGACTTTTTGGCGTGTACTTGCTGAGTGTTTTCTGCTCCTCAGACACCGCCACGCGCTCCAAGTCAGGAGCTCTAATGAGGCAGCCAAGCGTTTTTAGCAGCCTGTAAGAGCAGGCTTTGGGGGAAATTGCTCCCTGGTAGCTGATCAGTGTCACAGGGACCCCCTTGCTGGTCACTGGGGTCTCCAGTGCTCAGGGAGAATGGTTGAGAATTACAGCCACAGCCACTCCATCCTGCACACAGCAAAATGTGTCCCCCACCCCAGGCTGGCAACCCCTTCTCAGGTCTTTAATTCAGCATGATGTCTAAGTTTTATTTTGCAGGGCTCTTCCCTGGGGTGGGGAAAGACTTGGGAGGGTTTGTGGTAAAAGCAAGGTCTGGCTCAGAGGTGTGGCAAAGGCATTGAGGTACTCCATGGTTTTATTTTCTTGGAGTGCAGGGAGGTACAAGACAGGGAGCTGTTTCCAATGGCTTTGCGGTTGATGCTGGTATTGCACTTCTTTTATAATTAAAATTAATTTAATATATTTTCATATTTGTATAGAAGGACAAAAGTCCTGGCAGGAGCTTTCCCTTCAGATTGATATCATGCCCAGGGTTGTCACTGACGGAAGATGCTCCAGGTGGGACAGTCCCACCTGCTTCAGGTCAGGCAGCACCTGATGGTGCCACACTCACAACCTCCCAGCAGCTGGTTCATTCCTTGGATACCTTGCTGTAGTGTGGCCAGGGACATCATGGATGTTGTGTTGGAAAAGAAACACCTTTTCCCCTTTCTTTGTTGGAGTGTGCAGAGCGAGCCGTGCAGGAAGCAATAAATGTGGTTTAAAATACAAGGTGTAACCAATTCATTCCAATGCGTTTGTGACAGGTATTGATCAAAGGTAACATTTATAACCAGGGACGGCTTTGTCAAGGTTAGATCTTGCTCAGGAAACAGCCTTTGATAAGCTGAGCTATTGATTGCAGGTTCGAGCAGTCCAATCTCTGAAGAGGTCAGTGCTCTCTTCCATGAGTGCCGGGCCGTGTGGGAGGAGGAAGAAGGAGCCGAGTCTTCCTTGTGGGATCTGAGCATCCCGAGCAGCCATTTGTGGGCTCTCTGGCCACTTCCACCCATCACTGCCCAGGCTAAAGGTGCAAGGGAGGCTCCTGATCCCTTGGATGCTCCAAGGAGGTTAATTAACAGCTAATTGTTTCACAGCATGTGAATGTGGCTTTAATTACCTGCACGAAAATCACATTGATGGTTTAGAGGTCACCTGGTTATATTTTGGCCTCCCCATGTGGGTGCCTGTCCCTGGGGTTGAGCTGTGGGTGTCCCTGCAGTGCCAGGTGTCCCTGGTGGGTCTGTCCCTCTGCCCCACAGCCAGGGATGGGTCTCATGGGGTGTTCCCAAAACCAGAGGTTTCACCTCTCTGAAGGCAGGAGGAGCAGCTTCAGGCAGGTAGTCCCAAGGCATGGTCCCTGTGTAATGAATGACCTTCAGAATCTCCTTGGCCTCTGGAAGGGCTTGTTTTGTGTTTACAAGGCTTTGCCTCAGGGGTGGTGGGTACTCAAGGCCTCTCAGGTGCTTTTATTGCCACTTGTCCCTGACCAGGTCCTTTTCTGATAAACAGGAGAGATCCCATAATTGCTGTCCTGAGTGGTGGTTTTCCATGGTTTTCCTCAGCCTTGATGCTGGAAAGGCACGTGGGAGAAGGGCTGGTTTTAAACTAGGTTGAAACATCCCTTTTCTCCTCCAAAATGTGCTTTAAGAAGGTGTTACTGTAGCAGCCCCCCCTTCTCAGCTCCTCTGCTCCGCTGGGCTTTGCAGTGGAGCAGCAATGCCAGGGCAAGTCGTGCTCCCAGCCCTAAAAATAAATACCTGAGGCTTTCCTGGGATTTTGGGGATGGGGTGGGGTGTGGTGGGGTGTGTGTTCTGCTGAGTAACAAGGCAGATCCAGGAGCTGCCCCGTGCCTCAGTTTCCCTGGGTAAAACCTGGCAGCAGCCCTGGGGAGGTGGGAGGGTTGTGTGGGAGCAGTGCTGGATGCAGACGAGACCTTCTGGATCTATGGAGAGTATAATCCTGGAGCAGGGAGGTCTGAAAGGGGCTGGCACAGTGTTAGGGAGAAAATATGGTGGTGGTTTTCCTGGGACTTGTTAATAGTGTAAGCTCTGCAGAAAGTGGAGCTGTTCCCCTCATCCTGCCTGTGTCTGTGTGGGAAGTGTTACTGGTGATTTCCTGGCTGACAGCATCAGTATTTGCCCTGGTCAGCCCCGGGTGGGTTTGTGCCCGCCCTGGCTCTGTAAAATGGGAGCAGAGGACCTGCACTCTTGCTCCTTCAGCCAGACTCTTCTCCCCGTTGGGCTCAGGCAGATCAGCTGCAGCTCTGCCCAGCTTAGCCGGGGATTAGCAGCGGCGTGGCTGCGGGCGGCGTTGGCATCGGTGCAGATGTTTAATCACAGCCCCTGCAGCTGGGTGCCCATGGAAGGGCTAATCCCGGCTGCCTCTGTGCCCGGCGTGGCCATCGGGAGCCCTCGTGGCACCTGCCCCTGGGCCCTCAGTCTGGGCTGGATTAAAAATTCAGGCCCTCACGTCTGAATTTTGGTGCTGGGGCGCTCTGGGAGCTGGTAGGGGAAGGGCAGTCCCCTCCTGGCGTGTGCTAATCTGCCCTTTGAGAGAGGATTCCTTGGGATTACACGGGCTGGGAGCGATGCTCCCACAGGGATGGTGCTGGGCACAGCGGGAGAACACCCGGCTCTGCCAGCTCTGGAGAAGGGCCAGGGCCACGCCGAGGGGTGTTGAGAGGACAAGAGGCTGATCTTGTGTTCTGACGTCGGGGACCTGCTGTGCTGGTACTTCTGGCACAGCTCTGGGGGTGCCAGTGGTGGTCACACCGAGGTGGGGGCTCGGTCCAGCCCTGCTGGTGCGGGGGTCTTCCTGGGACCCTGAGCTTGGAGCTCAGTGGTGGGTTGTCATCTGCTGCTGCTTTGTCAGGATGCTGGGGCTGGGAAGGGACGAGTCCCCCAGTGAGCTTGTGTCAGCTGGTGATGAGCCTGGGATACCCTCAGGAGCACTACCAAGTCTTCCTCACCCTGTTTGGGATGTACCCCATTACAGGTGTTATTTGGGGTGGGTATGTGCTGGTTTCCTCACGTACCCCATTACAGATGTTATTCAGGGTGGGTTATGGGCTGGTCACACCTTAGATCTTCACACCTTACATCCTCAGGGTCTCGCTGGACCTCTGATCACACCTTAGACCTTCATTCAGGCCATCGCTGGGCATCTCAGACCTTCCCTGCCGCAAGATTAGGCGGAGTTTGGCTTGACTTAATTAAAATAAATAATTCTCCCCCGCTCCCTGAGCATTGTGGAGGTGGGGATGACACACGAGGCACGTGCCGTGATCTGAGGGTGTCAGGCTGAAGCTCTGCCCTCCGAGACGTGTGTTTGGAGGTTGCCTTGGAAATCCGTCGGCGGAGCGGGCGCGGATCCAGGCGGTGACGCTCGGACCGTGGGCTCCGCTGCGTGCAGGCACTGGGGAGGGCTGGAGCAACCCTGGGAGCTGCCAAGGGCTGCTGGAGCTCCAGGGCTGGCTGAGGGACAGCAGCTCCAGCCCTGATCTGCTGGGGCTGTCTGAGGATGGAAGGGAAGCAGCCACACGCCGGGCTGGGTGGGAACCTGCGCGGGCTCGGGAGCATCCAGGCTCCTGTGAGGCTGGTTTTAGGACAGTCGTACCTCAGAGCACGGCAGAGATATTGCTCTAATGAGCTGTCATCGGGCAGCAGCGTTTCCTCCTCCCCCACGCCAGCCTGTAGCAATGTGAGCTGAGCAAGAAGGAATAAAATAAAAGTGCCTTCAGCCCTGACGTAAGGAGAGGTTGTGTGAGCGCCTTGAGGTGGCTGGGACCTCCAGGGCAGCGTCAGCGGGGAGGTTTGGCTCGCGTGTGACATTGGAAATTGGAAATTAAGCGAGCTAGGGAAAGCATAATCTTGGCTGTTTAACTGCTGAGAAAGTGCAGGGAGGGCTTGGAAAAGAGCAGTGTGAGTCTGGAGCAGCCTGGGAGGACAGAGGTGGCTGCTCAACTGGACCCCGTCTGGTCTGGCTCCAGTACCTGGGAAGAAATGTGAAGTAGTATTTATGTTTGGCTCATACGTGGGCCAAAAGCCCCGGGTGCCCACAGCTCTAGGAGGGGGCTCAGTGTGATGTTCTCCTGTTTACAGGGGGGACACAGCTCTGGGTCTTGCCCACGGTCACAGAGCACTGTGGAAATAAACCCCAGTCTAGTGCTTTAGTCACTGTACATCTCTTCCTCTATTATGCTGTTGTGCTGTTATTAAATCTTAATTAAAAGAAGCTTCAAACTTGCCAATCAGTGGAATGAAAGGGTTTGTAAGCCCCCAGTTTCCTTTCACAGCTGTGATGCTGTTCATTAGGATTTTTCCCCTTCATTTCCTATGGATAGCAGAAGTAATTGGGGTGATTTCAGTGCTGCTTCTCCAGTTGGTTTCTTGGTGCAGTTCTGTATTTAAGCACAAACTCCATCAGTAGGACCCAAGTTCTTGTGATGAATGGCAGGTTAGATTAAAAATTACCTAATGGTTTCTCCTGGCCTTAATCTCTCTGAAGTAAACGTGTCTGAAGTTAATGGAATGGTTTGCCAAATAAAGCCCTACGTGACTCGTGTCTTTTTTTCCCCACCCCTTAAGAATCGCTTTACATTTTTATATCAATTAGTTTTGTAAAACCATTTTACCAGTTCTGAATGTAAACTCAGAGCACTGTGCACATTCCAAGTGTCATACAAAGAGCATTAACCCCTTCTGGGGAGAACCGAAGGAGTCTTAACATATCAAAACCATCCAGTGATCCTGGTGTGGTACAGAGGTGCTGGAAATGTTCAGGGCCAGGTTGGACAGGGCTTGGAGCAGCCTGGTCTGGTGGGATGTGTCCCTACCCATGGCAGGGGTTTGGAACTGAATGGTCTTTAAGGTCCCTTTCCCAGCCAACCCATTCTGTGATTCTGTGCTGAGGTTTTATTTCAGATTTTCATCCACAGCTGCTGGAGGCTCGCTGGACTTCTCTCTGTTGGTGTTGCATTCCTTGGTCACTCTCAAAGTGATGAAATCTGCAAAAACAGCTTTTTTTCTGTCCTCCTTGTGCGTGCTGTGAAATGAGAATTAATTGAGTGACTTAATGGATGCTCTGAAAAAAATACTGCAAGCTCTGTAAGCCAGAGAGTTGCTTTTCATAAGTCTCTTGCAAACTTGCCCGCAGTTGATGTTTCTTTGAAGAGCTTGTGATGACTCTTTATCTGTAGATGGTTGAAGCACGTTCAGCTCCCCTGGATGTCAGTGGTGTTCAGCACTCCGTTTTCAAAGAGAATTTGTTAACACAAGTGTAGCCTGAGAGATGAAAGGATCCGTGCTGAGTCTCGTTTGAGGCGGCGAGACACCAGGCAGGAAAAGAAGGATCTTGAGAGAAGCTTGATTTCCCTGGTCAGCTGTGGCACAGAAGGCTTTTTCTGAGGGAGAAAGACCTTTCTCTTGGTGTATGTGGAGACTGACTGGGAAAACAGGGTGGGCAGCTCCAGCCCCACAGCCAGCGCTGTCCGGAGCACACGGAGCGGCAGGATGGGTCAGGTTGGAAGGGACCACAGTGGGTCACTTGGGACAACCTCCTTTGTCAGGCAGGGTCGTTCTCGAGCTCATGGCACCCCCTTGTTTCATCTGTCCCTTCATCTGCACTGCAGCCTGTGCACAGTGGGGTGGAGAGAGCCCGTTTAATTAGCATTGCAGTGATTGATCCCATAACCTTGGTGCCAGGGAAATGGCTGAGGGACCTTTTGCCCATTTTTACCTCTTTTATCTTTTCAGGAACAAGGCCCCATCCCTGGAGTGGTTTAGCACCTTCCAGCAGCCCTTCGTGCTGCTTTTAATTCTCTAAATGCTGCTTTTGCAGAAATTTCTCCCCCCTCCAGCTGTTTTTTTCAAGCGTGTACTCTTGATCTTCGAAAGGAATATATTTTTCTACTATTATCAGCACAAAATCAACAAGATTGCATGTACAGCAAAGTGCTGGCAGCCCCAGGAGGGCACAGAGAGGTAGGATTCAGTCCCAGGGGCACCTTTGTTCGGGCAGAGATACTGTCTAGCTCAGCCTGAGCAGAGCTCTCCAGGGATCCTGATGCTGCTGGGATGGATCGATCTCCAGCTGAACTCGGCGTGTCCATCCCCTTCTTGCTTGGTGCTGTGAGAGCAATAATAATTATTCCTGTGTTACTGCAATGCCTCTATCCCTGATCTGGTAACCAGGAAGGAGAGTGGTGTCTGGACCAGAGCTGCACACCTGGGGTGGTTTTGGGCTTACGGTCCATGAAAGGGGTGAGTTGCTGGAAAAGGGAAAGCAGAAAAGCTTAAACTCACAGCTCTGTGGTGGGCTCAGCTATTGGGAAACACTGAAAATCATTGACCAAATAGAGCCACTTGCCCCAGAGTAATTAAAATGAAGGTGCTTGGGGCAGAGGGAGGGGTTTGGAGGTCCTGGAGTCGCTGTCCCTCTCTGAAGCAGGCACTGCTCGGAGCCCGGAGCTGTTCCACAGCCGCCTTCATGTGCAACCATTGCCTGGCGTCCTCTGCTTCCAGCCAGGAGATTCCTGTGCAGGGCCTCGCTCCGCTCCTCCTTTTATTGCAGGCTGTGAATTGCAGCCCTTGGAATGCAGGGAGGAGCTGGGAGGAGTGGGAAAGCTGCCCGTGGCAGGAGCAGAGAGCTTTATTGCACCCGCCGAAATGTCACGTCGGTGACACCGCCGAGGGCGACGGCGTCCCAGTGATTTGGTGGACGTTTGTAGCCAGAGTCCGTCTCTCCGCAGGAGCCAGACGTCATGTGGCCCTCGCCTGGCGCTGGGAGCTGTCACTGTCGCTAATGTGACACATCAGAGATGAGATGCTGCTTCTCATTAGCATCAGGGGGTAAAGGGCATCCTCCGCAGGATGCCGTGCGGTGGCTGCGGCATCATTAACGCGGCTCCTGCCTCGCCTGTGCTTTGTATCGCGTAGTCCGACAAAAAAAGGGGGATGTTTGGAGTGCTCGTTGGTGGTGGCTAATGAGGAATTGTCGGGCAGGGGGGATTGCCACGTCCCTTGTTGGTGCAGCAGCCTGGCAGCCTGGTGCAGGATTTGTGTTATGGCAGCACTGTTCACCTTGAGCTCTATTGCCTGGGGTGATGGACGAGCTCTGAGGGTGTCCTCGGGTTCAATAACGGGAAGGCTGAAGCGCTCGGCCTCTCGTGGATAGGGCTATTTCCTTTTCCTTAATTAGCATTACAGTGATTCTTCCCTAGTGCCTGCTTTTAAGCCCGGCTCACGCAAAGCTGGCCGTGGTTTGTTAGCCCCGAGGTGTGTTTTTAAGGAAACGGCTGGATAAGCTGCCCCACGAGGAGAGGAGGCTGATGGGTTTTCTCTCCCTTCCTTTCTCTTCCCCAGAAATTAGCAGCGGAGTGCCAGAGCGCCGGCTACCCGGGGACCCTCATCCCCTACAAGTGTGACCTCTCCAACGAAGAGGAGATCCTGTCCATGTTCTCGGCCATCAAGACCCTGCACCAAGGGGTTGATGTTTGCATCAACAACGCGGGGCTGGCCCGCCCCGAGCCCCTGCTCTCGGGCAAGACGGAGGGCTGGCGGACCATGATAGACGTGAGTAGTGCCACTGAGGGAGGGGCCACATTTCTGTCTCTTCTGGCCACTGTTGTCCCACCTACTCGTCGTTTTGTGTGTGCAGAGCTGAGCATCTGCTCCCCAGCCTGCTCTGGCATGGCCTGGGTTGGCTGCTTGGGAAGTGGAAAGACATCCTGCCCTGCTGAGCCACGTGCCTTCACCCTGGAGTACAGAAATACTCAGTACCTTCAGTACCTTTTCCTTCAGCTCACTGGCTTTTTAAAGGGTGATGAGCCTCACTTTTTTTTCCTTCAATAAGACAGAAAATCAAATGCCAAGTGCTGGCTTCTGTAGCTAATCCTGTTAGTTGTAGCAGTGAGTTGTAAAACGGGCAGATTCTTTTTGATTTAAAAGGCTGTAATGCTTTTTGTCTTTATAGCTTAATTTTCTGCCCATAATCTGGTTAGAACTGGATGTGAATGAGGCCATTTCACGTGCCAAACTGGGAGTTGTGCAAATAGACCTCCCCATTTACAAGCAGCACCTCTCCCTGGGTCTTCCTGCCCTGAGGTGCTGCTGTGCATCTTTTTGGGACTTCACCCTTTTTTGTCATTATGTGATGTCCCTTTTCTGCACATACCAGTGGCAGCCACAGGTGTGGGACCCTGGGGCAATTTGTTTGTCCTTGAAATGGCCCTTCCTGCACCTCTGGCCAGGGAGGTGCTGAAGCAGGAGTTTTTCACAGAGGTGGCTTCCCCTCCTCTACCACCTCTTGTGCATGAAAGCTTTCTCCTCATAGGAGCAGGAGTGGAACTCATGGCTCTGAGTAATCCCTGCGGCACCTCCAGCTTGAGAGGTTGTCCTGGTGAAGAGAAGGACGTGTCTGTTTGAAAAGCTGCTCAGAGCTGCAGGCTCAGGGCCATTCTGTCTGCCACTGGAGTTGGCCAGGATCTGTCGGCTCCCGCTGCAGCCCAGGGGCTGTTCATCCAGCAGCAGTCTCAGGGGCTGTGTAAAGCAGAACACAGAGGCACACTGAGGCCTCAGCCTCCTGCTGCCAGGGCAAGAGCTGCCATATCCTGGCTAATTAAGTTCTTGTTAGGATTTTGGCCGGACTGCTGGCTGCTGTGACTGCAGCCAAAGCAAGCTCAGCTCAGCTTTGTCTGCCCAGCCAGGCTTTTGTGGGCTGCCCAGCCTGGGTCACTGCACAGCCGCATCTCCCCGGCCCCGGTTGCCATGGAGCCTTTAAAGAAAATGAAGTGAAGTGTAGCTGAGGCTGAGCTGGAGTTTAGCAGGGCACTGCCCAGCTCTGTCTCGCTGTGAGCCTGCCCTGGGGCTGCCTGTGCCCTGTGAGCTCCTTGTCCTGGTCGCTGTGACCCTGTGGGGTGTGGATGTCTCCAGGGATGCTGTATCCCCTGTGCTCCTTTGTTCTTCTCACCTTTTGTTCTTGGGCAGGCTGGGGGGACACGTGGCTTTTCCCAGCTGAAGGCCCTTCCCCTCTCTGTGCTCCCTTCCCTGGCTGCTCAGGTGGGAGTGCTCCCTTTATCTCATCTTCTACCTCTCTTAGGGAGAGAGATTTTGGAATGGGGATTGTCCTGTATGAGACACGTCAGTGTTGATGTTTATAGTGGCTCAAAGTTTGGGAGCCTGGGGGATCCCCCTCTTTTGGGTGCTGTTTAGGGTGATGGATGGGGTGGGAGGGGAGACAGGATGGTGGCCCCAGGCTGGGAGCATGTTTCATTCCCAGGGGTGATCTGTACAGCTCTATCCACTCTCATTTGTTGGCAAAAATGCTGTTGCAGCACTGGGAGCAGCCTGAGACATCCAAGATTTCTTCCTTTACTGGCAGATATTTTCCTCTCACCATCCTCCCAGAAGCTGGTGGGTTTGCTCCTCACTCGTGTGTAATTGAATAACCCTCACCCCTTTAATGCAAAGGTGAAGCAGAGCCAAACACTTCACCCACCTCAGCCTGGGCAGCCTGACAGGCCTGGGCTTTGCTTTTTATCCTGCTGGGAAGTGATAGAAATAGCTCAGGGTTTTTCCTTTTGTTGTGTGCTGCTGTTTTGTGGCTGGAGCCTCCCTGCTTGGAAATCTCTCTCTCCTGGCTGTGCAGGCACCATCGTGGCAGCTCTTTGGGGTGGGCTGTGCAGTGACAGTGGGGTCTGGGGAGGGATGTGCAGTGACAGCTCTCCCTGCTGTGCCATGCCAGCCCCAGGGAAGCACTTGCCAGGCCCACTTCTCTCAGAGGGTCAGGATAAGGGAAGGCTGCCAGCACCTTTCACGGGCCACTGGGCTTTGCAGAGCTGTGTGGGAGCAGGGAGGCTTCTTCCAAGGGTTCCTTGGAGAAAGGTGTGTTAGAGCAGCATGGTTTGAGATGCTGTTGGAGAGTTTCCAGTGTACTTCTGGGCTGCAAGATGGGAAAAGTTTCTAAGCAGCCGTCGATCTATCGAATTAGGAGGCATTAGGACCTTAAAGGCACTTTTTCCTTTTGGTAAATTGATTTTTGTTTCCATGCATTTTTTATGAGCTTTGAGGCTCTGTCTCCTTTCAGACTCCTCTCTCAGTATCCCTCCTCTTGCTATACCCCTAACAGTCAAAGCCATGTTATCGTCTGCTTATTCCTCTTCTGTAATGCTCCAATTCCTTACTGCCTCTGGTATTGATTCCCAAGGGGGAGCTTCTCCCTGGGCTGCAGGAGCCTGATATTAGGAATTGTAGATGTGTTGCTTTACAGCAGCACAGAGCTCAGCATTGTCAGCCAGGAAATTCAGTGTGGGAGCAGGGAACATGTCACCTCAGGCAGGTCCGAGCCCATCATCTCTTCATTCAGAGCCTCCCCCATTTTCTCACTTATTTGAGAGGTTGTGCTTGACACGAGACCAGAGCAAAGTCCTCCAGCCATCCCTCATCTTCACAGGAGGAGCTGGCACTGGGTGCTGTGCACACACTGACTCCAGGCTTTGGGATTTGAACAGCTCCTTCATATTCCACCTACTGACCTTTACAGCCAGGAACTCAGGCTGAACTTTGCATTTGCACTGTCAGGTCACAGAGGGCTGCAGCACATCCTCTCGCTCCTTTATGCTCTAAATGGGTTTGATTCTTCTTGGCATTATTCATTGACCAGCCAGGCTCTGTTCTTCTTGCTTTTAGAAACCATCTGTGCAGAGATATGTTTTCTGTAACCTGCGTTTCCATATGTGCTTTGGAGCTGGGGTATTCATTTTGATGCCGTGGAAAAGGCTGATTTCTGGGAAGTGGAATGCTCAGCACTTCTAGGAATGGGATCTTTTATGTTCTTCCAACCTGGCAATTGGAACTCATTAATTACCAGAAAATGTGGTGTTGCTGTTTCTGTCACAGGAGCACACGGGGCAGTCCCAGACCTGCTGTCTGCTGCAGGGTGCACGTGTGTTGGCCATCCTTGCTCAGGGACCTTGGAGCCTTTCCTTCTTAAAATAGGAAGGAGGCAGAAAAATGTCCTGTGTGGATATTGGTAACAACAGCCCTGTGACTTGCTCATCTTCCAGGCGTGTTTTTAGGTTCCTGAGAGCCTGTTCCACAGTTGGAAAGGGGATTTCACCCCAAAATCCAGTGGGAAAAGGCAGGGAGGCCATCCCAGCTCAGCTGCTTTGCAGCCAGTTGTTTTGTTGTACCGTGGTGTTCCATCATACAGGCTCTGGACTTTCCCATGTGGCTGTTGATTAGTATCCTGCTTTGCCAGGAGCTGTCAAAATGTTGTAACTCTGCCCACGCAGGCATGGCTGCTCAGTGAGTCACGCAGGAGCTCTGGCTTTGGGCTGTGTTACCCTCTAGTGGCCTGTGGAGATGGAATTGGGGAGCCACTGCACCAAAAACTGCCTGGCAGGGTCCTGGGGCAGGGAGGGGAGCAGGGATGTTGTTGGTCACAAAGGGGTTTTACACCAGCAGTTGCCCAGATCCATGTCTGAAAGGACTGGCTCCTCACTGGTTCCTGTATGGAAACCATTCCCTGACCCTCCTGCTGTGAAATCCCAAAGCCTCCACATACCCTGCCTGCTCTGGGCTTTGCCCCAGTGCCAAGGGGCCATTTCTGCTGCCATGTCTGCCCATCTCCTGTAAACTCCCTCCCACCAGGTTAATTTGCCCCTGCACTTCCAGGTGTGGTGGCTGAGGTGTCTGGCAGTGACTGTGTGCTTGACCAAAGTGCACTTGGATGGGGATGCCGACTCTCCTTTTGTTGCCTGGGTACTTGCACGAGCAGATAAACAGGCTGTTTATGTGTGGCCAAGACAAAACCCACAGGCATGGCCTCTTGTAATGAATAGGAAATAACGACCGAGACAAAAGCAGTGACCGGACCGCTGACCCCGCTCCTCTTTGTGTGCTGCTCGGTAATTGCATCTCTCAGCCCCATCCCCTTCTGCCTCTCACTTTCTGCTCTCCAAACCAGTGTTCCTCTCTTGCCTGTCCTTTTGTGCCCCGTTCTTGTTTATAAATTTCCCAGTGATGATCTCCAGCCCTCTCCCACATCTGTCCCTTGCTGTCCACATGGCCTTGTTCCTGCTGCTCCACCCTTCTGATTCATCAGGACTTGAGTTCTTCCTGGATATTTCATTCACAACAGTGTGTTTTGACCCGTCTGGCAAAGTTGGCAGAGTGACATGCTGTCAGGTAGGACCTGCCAGGGATGGTCACATCCTTTCCAGAGGCCTTCAGCAAACACTTCCAGCCACTCTCCCAAATCTAAACCACTACGAACCTGAGCAGTGCTGCTGAGATTCCTGCTCATCAGTCTTGCACGTACCTCTGGGCCCTTTGTATTCCAGCTGGGAGAATTTCCTTATCTCTGTCTTCCTGGAAGCTTTGACTCTGTTTTATGGCCAGTGAACCCTCGAGGCAGCTGTGCATGAACGGTGGCACGTTGGGGAGGTGATGTGACCGAGTTGAACTGAGCCACAGTGTGCTGCTGGTCCAAAGAACAGGAGCCTGGAAAGCTCTGGATCCTGTGCTAAAGGACTGGATAAACTGCCATGTCCTTTCTTCCTTGGCTTATCCACCGAGGGCTGAGGAAGATGTCAGCAGTGTGACAGATTGGTGGCTTTCACATCCGCAGGGTGACTTGCCCACTCTGCCTTTCCCTGTGGCACGATGTGATCTTTGGCTTTGTTTGTGCCAAGCTCTTTGCTGGCGGTGCCTCTGAGCGCCTGGCGCTCTGACAGCCAAGATCTGGGGATTTCCTCATTAACTAACTGACCTAATTACCTGCTGTCAGTGCCCTGCCAGCTGCCCAAACACCCGTGTGCTCAGTGCTGGACAGAATAACCAGCTTTGTCTCCTGGACAGGGCTGGCTGTGGGGAGGGGGATTTGCTCTCCCTTAATTTGCCCTCCACCCTTGCATTTGCCCCTAAAATGATCAAGTTCATTTATTTCTGGCAGAGGCTGGGGCTGTCTCACAAAATGGGGTATCTGTGCCCCCCTGCCCCCTGTGGCTGCAGCCCCCAGCTCAGGTGTGTGGTGTGCACATGGGAATTTCCCTCTGTTGGTGTTCTTCTTGGGAATTGCCATGAGAGAGGGACTGGACCCTGCACATCTGGCTTGGGGCAAGTCGAGGGGTGCCAGGCAGGGGCTGCTGGGCTCGATTTCCTCTTGTTTTCTCCCCCCTCAGGTCAATGTGATGGCTGTAAGCATCTGCACCCGAGAGGCCTACCAGTCCATGAAAGAGAGAAACATTGATGATGGGCATATAATTAACATTAACAGGTAAGTGAAGGGGGTTGTGGGATCAGCCACGGGGGTTTCCTCCCCTTCCATGCAGTGTAGAGAGGATTTAAGCACTGGAGCATCAGTGCTGGAGTGGGCTGATGGTGCCCAAGGAGGGGTTTTCCCAAGATTGTGAGGGTTGACTTTTCAAACCACTCTTTTAATCTTTGCTGGTCTAAAGCAAGAAAGACCAAAGCAGGTAGGAAAGGATAATGCCAACCACCTGTGATGGTGCAGGGCTGAAGACTGAAACTTCTTGATCAGCTCCAGAAATCAGCCATGCTGAGAGGAGCCTGCCGTGGGGTGTGTTCCTCCTGTGGCCACTGTTGTCACCATGACAGCAGTTTGAGCACCCTGTTGGTTCCTCTCAGGTCTCTGCTTTCCTCCCACCTCCCAGCACTTTCCTCTCTGCTCTCTCCTCAGCATGAATGGCCACAGTGTCGTGCCACAGTCCGTGGTGCATTTTTACAGTGCCACCAAGTACGCGGTGACAGCCCTCACCGAGGGGCTGAGGCAGGAGCTCCGGGAGGCCAAGACTCATATACGAGCTACAGTGAGTACTCTGGGCAGGCTTTTATGTTTTCCCGTTGGAAAAGAGGCAAGGGAATGCAAAAGTAGTGCTCGGCACACTGGGAACGTTCAAGAAGTGCTGTGGGCAGCTGTCCCTGGCCACCTCTCTTTCCCAGGCAGAGAGCTGGGGGCACAGAAGGCATGGCAGGAGTGAGCTGTGCCCAGGGAGAAATCTTTTGGGTGCATGAAGTGGGCAGTTGAAGAAGCTTTTTGGGTTCACCAAGGGGAAGTTGTTTGTCAGGGAGTGACAGGGGATCATGTCAACAGAGGCTGGCAGTCAGGCTGGGCTCTTGGCTCTCATTCAGAGCCTTTCCATGGTTTTCTTTCCATCTCTGTCCCTCTGGGGTGTAAGGAGAGGGAAGTACCCACCAGCATATCCCCAGAGGTACCTTCCACAACAGTCATTAAGGCAAAGTCTGCTCACTTCAACTATTCTCCTGAAAAATGAGTAGGAAAGGAGAATAACAGAAAAAGGGATAGGGTTTTTTTTTTGCTTTTTTACTGCTAAAACGTTTTCTCTCCTCTTTTTTTNCGAAGGGGAATTACAAATCCTATTAGGATGTGCTCTGCTTTTTTCTAGTGTATATCTCCAGGACTGGTGGAAACAGGATTTGCTTTTAAACTCCATGATAATGACCCCGAGAGAGCTGCTGCAACCTATGAGAGCATTCGGGTAGGACTTGGAGAAGTGGACACAGAGGGAAGTGGCTCTGATTATAGTTGAACAGTCTCTCTCCTGGCAAATGGTTCCACAGAGTGCCCAGTTCTTTCCAGGATGCCCTCAGCACTCCCAAAGTTTCAGCCCTCAAACCTCAGATTTTGCACTGGTATTTACACACTGTGTAGGTTTTCATTTGGGTTCAGTTTTCAACTCCCTATATTTTTTGCTTTTATTTTGATGTTTCTGTAAATAAGTATCAGTCAGCTTTGACATTTTGCAGGCCATGGCTTCTTTATTGCAGAGAAGATGTAACAAACAGTCCTGCACAAGGAGAGATGTGAGAGCATGTTGTCTTGCAGGTGTCACAGGATTTCTCGTGCTTCTCTGTGAGTTTTTGATAAGGATGGCGATACCTGACCTGGCAGAATTACCATGCCAGTAGTAAAATTATTCACAGCAATTGAAGAATTATCAGCACCAGACACATCCTTTGTTGAATTTTAAATGGATTAATTTTTTTCCTGCTTGCTTGCATCTTTTTGACATGCCCCAGTGACACTGTCGAAACTCATTATCGATGGTTAGGAGAGGGGTGATCTTGTGGGTGCCCTTTGACTGAGACTCCCTTTCCTGTCTTTCCAGTGTCTCAAAGCTGAAGATATGGCTAATGCTGTCATATATGTCCTCAGTGCCCCCCCCCATGTACAGGTAGGCTGGGGTGGAGGAGTGGCTGAGGGTGGAGGGGGTGAGGGCTGCCCTGACATTTGCTCATCAGCCCCTGTATCAGCTCAGAGCTTAGCGAGCCTGGGCTGGGAATTAGTGGGGATCATGTTTGTTTACACTTCCCTTAAGGCAGCTCTGGGATTGCACTGCTCAGGGTGTGGGATTGCATTGTTCAGGATCTGGGATTGCACTGCTCAGGATGATTGCACTGATCAGGCTGGTCACAGCCCTTTGGATCCAGCAAAGGCTGAGCTGATTGTTTTATCCCTCAGAGGGTGGTGGGCTCTGAACAAGCTCCCCAGGGCAGTGGGCACAGCCCCAGGGCTGCCAGAGCTCAGGGAGTGTTTGGGCAACGCTCTGAGGGACAGGGTAGGATTGTTGGGGTGTCTGTGCAGGGCCAGGAGTTGGACTGGGTATTCCTTGTGGGTCCCTTCCAGCTCAGGGTATTCCAGGACTCTGACCACACAGAAGGACTGTGCAAGGCAGAGGCAACATGAGGGATATGAGCACGTTCTGCCCTTTTGGATGGTGCCATCTGAGATTTGCTGAGTCTTTCAGCTGGCTCAGGTCCTGCCAGTTGCCAAATGACATGCCGAGTGCTGAGCACCTCCCGAGGGTGTGTGAGATGCTTGTGCTGCCCAAGGGAGACTTCCCTCCTGTGGAACAAGGAGCAGGTGACCAGCATTGAGCTGGAGCCAGGAGGAGGCAGGAACAGTGTTGGTGGTTTCTACGTGCAACATGACAGTTCCAGCTGTGAAAGCAGACTTTGGTCATGAGAGGTTTAACAGCCCCTTGTGTGAACTCTGCTCCTCGGAGCAAGACGTGGCCGTCTTGAGACTGGATCTGTGGGGACAACTGGCCTTCTTGTCCTAAAGAGATAAGAGGTCCTGCCTGTGGCTGCTGGAGCAGTGGCTGCTGCTTGGCCCTCTGGGCAGGACAACTCTGGAAACTCGAACCATGACAGTTTGTAACCAGTAATTTTGCTCCTCTTCCATGCATATTTGAGCTTTTATCCCTTCTGCTAAAGGGCAGAGCGGGCACATCCACCTTTGCTGCTTTCTGTACCGTGCAGCATTTCAAAAGGGCTTCAGTAAGACCTTGTGTTGGCTCTTGCAGATCGGAGATATACAGATGAGGCCCACGGAGCAGATCTCGTAGCAGGTGAAGAGGACCCCGAGCAGCACAGTGTCTCCACTCCACTTCGGACCCTCTGGCAATCCAGGGTGTCGTTGGCTGGCTGGCAATGTTTTAATCAAGTACCAAGGATCATCATGTTTGAAGAATTGTTTTTTCTCTCCCTCTCTCTGAGCTGGTGCTGGTGCTGAGCCAGTTTGAAAACAAAAACAAAACTCGTAGTGGGTCTCTTTCTCCCCCACTCCTTTGTGAAACTGCTTAAGAGTAAAATGTATTTGAAACTAATGCAGGGAAGTGGTTTGTGGAAGATTGTTGTCTCCAGGCTGGTTTATTCTTCCTTTTGCTTTCTTTTCGAGGTTTGTTTGATCTTAGTTGCTGATGCTGTGTCTGGACCTAGGTGAAGTGGCACAAGATGTTTGCCAGCTACAGTGTGCTTAGGGTTTGAGATTTTCAGTGGATGTCGTACATGAATCCATCTAATACTTGGGTTTATTTTCATCAGGCTGATTACTGATGGTGATGATGCATGTGGTATTTTCTATTTCTTTTGTATTCCACTGCCCTAAACCCAGCATACAACCTCCCCCACCTTCCCCAGCCCTCCTTTCCCCTTCACATGGATCATGCCTGCCGAGTTTGAGGAAGTATAAATGTGTGTGCTTGATAGTTCTCTTTTTTTCTAGGTAGGTAAATAGTTGGAGGAAAAGTACCTGCACTTGTGCAGGTTAGAACGATAATCTCAGTGGCATAGTTACAGTAAGAGTGAGTTGTTTGATATTTTTAATAAAAACTAAACGTGTGCTGTCTTGTGATCACCTCTACCCTTGGTATCATCTCCCAGCACTCTTGGTGTTCTGTATGTGGTATTTGCATGCATTGACACTTTTCTGGAAACGTGGATCAGTCTTAGAAAGATGTCTGGTGCTGTTGAAATGCTGGTGCTGAGGAGCTGGAAACGTTGGGAGTTTGTTTATATGGAGAGATACAAACTCAGAGAGAGAGAGGGAGTGAAATGAACTGTGCTGAAGGTGTCTGAAGTGAAAAGAGATTTGTAGGGGTGTTTGCCTACAAAGCAGCAGGTGGAAGGGCTGGGTCAGATCTCGTGTCAGTGCTGTGCTGGTGCAGCCAGCTCTGGGTTTACTCCACTTCAGGGAGAAGAGAATGGGTCTCAAGGCAGATACGTGCAGAGCTGGAGACCCCTGGAGTTGTCTGGAGCCCCTTTGCAGTGTGGTCTGTGTGTGTCCAACTTGCTGCAGAGATGTGGAGCTGTTGGACACGTTGCCTTAAGATTTCAGATCAGCTCCTGCTGGACCCTGTGTGGTGTTTCTGAGGGCAAACGTTGGTTCAGGTGGAGTTGGGATGGTCGGTTGGTCAGAGCAGAGGACTGAGAGCCTGAGAAATTTGGGTTGGATGGTTTGGCTTACACCAGTAGAGCTCTGGGAGTTCATCTGTGTTACCCCACCATCAGGGGGGCCAGAATTGGGCCTCTCTGACACGAGTTCAACTCCCTGTACAGCCTTGGGCAAGTCACTTTTACCTCTCTGCCTCAGTTTCCCCATCTGTAAAATGGGGATAATAATACTTACCTACCTCACAGGGGTGTTGTGAGGACTCACAAGCTTTTGTAAAGCACTTTGACCATGAGAAGCGCTATGTAAGTGCTGAGTGTTGATATGAAGTATTATTATTGATGAAATCTTGTGATACCTAGAATTCCATGTGCCAAAGGTGAGCAGCTGTAGAAGGATACAAGGAGAAAACTGGCAAAATGGTCCTTCGTAATGACAAAACAAAGGCAATTTGCCCCCTTTTTTTTTTTCCTGTTTATCAACACATGCCCATGGTGTGTTCTGCCCATTCCTCATCTGTCACCACTTTCTACTGACAAGAGACAGAGCCATGTCTCTGGATTTGGCTTTTTAATTTATTGTGAGTGAAATTCTTGCTCGAATTTAGTGCCCTGCCCTCCTCCAGCTTGTTGAGTCCCTGGCTTTGTGTGGATTCTCTGCACAGAGGAAATCCAGCAGGTGCTCTGTGCAGCGTGTGCCATCTTTTTAAGAGAAAGTAGTTGAACTGGGAGCTGGAGGCCGAAAAAAACCCCTGAAATTTGAGAAATTAGGAACTTCTGAGCAGCAAAAAACCCTAGCAGGGATGTGGTGAAACACCGAGCTGGTGGCAGCAACCATGTGCAAAGTTCAGCAGATGTTGAAATGTGTGGCTGAGGAGACTTATCTCTCTGCTCTGCGAAAGGAGGGTTCGGAGAGAATTGCTTAAGATGTAGAACCCTGAGAAGGGGCCAGTTTGGGTAGTTGCTCCCTGCAAATACAACCTGGCTGCCCTGCAGCCCTGGAAGTTGTGTTTTTTGTTGTTTTTTTTTCCCCCCCTCCTCAAGAACATTTGTAACGGGTCTCTAAAGTAACCTCGAAATGATGTGCAGTATATTTTTCCATTCCCAATGTGTTTCTAGGGATAATTCCTGCTGCCCATTAGCCCCCACATGAGGTGCAGCCCACGGAGGGGTTGTTTGGCCTTGTGGGACCCGGAGCCACCTTGCTGGGATGAGATGGGACACGACCCCGAGGCATTTAAACCCCCTACCAAAACAGGACGATCAACTGTGTAATTTATCAGTAGGTTTCTAATTGTGAGCTGTAAAATAAAGAATAAAAAAAGAGAGGCACACTGTGGCTCGTTGCGTGTTTTGTTGTTTTTGTGTTGAGACACCACAGCCTTTTTACTGTTCCCGGCTAAACCTTTTGTTTTGTGGGGAATTCAGGCAGAAACCTTTGTCTTATGGAGAATTCAGACGGAAACCTTTGTCTTATGGAGAATTCAGACAGAAACGTTTGTTTTATGGAGAATTCAAACAGAGACGTTTATGAGACAAAACGTAATTGCTTTCTAGAGCAGAACAGCACAAGTTTTGAAGCGGCTAAGGCCGTCCCGCCG
>VXBX01001698.1:896769-922842 GCA_013400415.1 Scytalopus superciliaris
AGCCGCGCCCGCAGGGGGCTGTGGGCGCTGCTGGTGAAGCGCGGCGGCCCCCGCAGCCCCGCGCTGGGCGAGCTGGTGCTGCAGGCCACGGCGCGGGGGGTCCCGGTGCGGGGGGTCCCGGCCCGGGAGCTGGAGCGGCTGTGCCCGGGGCGGGCCCACCAGGGCGTGTGCCTGGAGGCCACCCCGCTCCGGTTCTGCAGCCTGGAGGGCGCCGAGCAGCCCCCGCTGCGGGATGCGCGGGGCCGGGGCCGGCAGCTGCTGTGGCTGGCGCTGGAGCACATCCAGGACCCCATGAACATGGGGGCTCTGCTGCGCTCCGCGTACTTCCTGGGGGTGGACAGAGTGGTGGCGAGCCGCAGGAACAGGTACGGGGGGGTGGGCGCTGCTGCGGCCCCGCCGGGGGCCCCGCTGGGTGGGCTGCGCATCCCCCAGCGCAGCGCTCTGGGTGGGGATGGGCTGCGCTCGGGGGGTAAGGAACCTCCCCGGGCACTGCGTGTGTCACCCCGTTTGGTGTTTCACTCGCCCCCTCTGCACAGAACTGCTGTGATTGTTTCCTGGGTTAGTTCCGAGCCCTCCTGCATAGCAAAATATATCCCTGTAGTGAGCGGGGTCTGTAGTGGACTGGCTGGAGTCGGGCTGCAGAGGCGAGAGAAGGAAATACAGAAACAAAAATTCTCCTGGATTTCCTTTTTTTTTGCCCTCACATGACACTTTTCCCTTCTTTTCCCCTGGCAGCTGCCCCCTGACTCCGACAGTGAGCAAAGCCAGTGCTGGAGCCATGGAGGTCTTCGATGTCTACAGCACAGATGATCTCCAGAGCTTTTTGAAGGTAGAATGGGTCACTTTTTTCCCCCCTTTCCTTTCAAGAAGACTCAAATACTGCAGAGGGAGGAGGCACAGGTTATTTGCAGCTCCGTTTGCTCCTGCTGTGCACTCCTGTGTGCAGCCAGTGGTCTGTGCTGTGGGACCACCAGGGACAGGCACACATTCCATCGCCTGGGGATGGGGTGTGGGTGTTTCTCCTGGGAGCTGTTACCGGGATAATGCTGTGGCTCTCCCGCACTCGGGCTGTGTGCTGCTGTGCCAGGGTTACCAGGGACTGTGTCCCTTCCCTCCTTGGGAGCTGGGACTGGAGTGTGGCATAGGCAGCATCCCAGGCACACGGTGGCAGCATCGGGCAGCCTTTGGAGCAGGGAATGGAGGGGAAACCAGGGCTGGTGGGAGCTGCTGGGAGTCTTTTTACACTGTACCTGTGCAGGGAGGTGAGATAGTGCCCTTTGCAGAACGTGCTGCGAAAGGAAAGGGAGTGAACGTGGGAAAACAGGATTTAAACTGAAACAAGCCCAGGGATGTGGCTGTGACCTGGCACAGTGTGGCTGTGCCCTGTGACAGCACCCTGTGAATGCTCTGACCCCTCAGGGGGTCACCTGTGCCCTGGCTGGGCTGGGGACAAGGTGGGCATTGTGTGTGCCCGAGGGAGCTGCAGGATCTCTGGTTCCTGGGGCATCCCCCAGACCGGGGGACAGTGGGGTTGGGGGGAGGGCAGAGGCTGCAGACTCTCAGGGGAACAAGGACACCTGGCCTGTGTCCCTTTGAGGATGAGTTTGTCACAGTCTGGTGTGGCCTCAAGGAGAGGAAAGCCCGGACTCTGCCCACTTGGTGCTAGAAATAGGTCTGTGGCAGCTGGAGCTCTGGGTGATGGTGAAATGAAATACATAAAATACATTGATACATAATTGAAAAGCTGGAAGAATCCCTTTGTTACTGTAAAACTTGAATCATTAACAATTTGAGCTGTTGCCCTGGTTCATTTAATTGGACCTGGACTCAATGGCCTCACCCCTGACATTGCCTGGCTGGAGTGAATTTGATATAATGCCATGTGAATAGTGCCAGTTTCCCAGGAAATGAAACTGGCAAGAAGCAGCAGCTCTTTTAGTGTTAAAATAGATTTCCAGCACAAATAATTAAGGCTCTTTTCACCAGGGTGCAGGAGGGAGGTCTGGTTCTCTGGCTGTGTGAGGCACTGAGTGTTGGGTGCCCTGCCTTTTGTGTGAGCTGAATTTTGGCGTGTGAGTTTGCAAATGTCACTGTGGGCTTCTGGTGGCTGAGCCTGCACTTGAGAACTTCCACTGCACTGCTCTGTGCATTAGCCTTATGCTAATTTGTTTAACACTACTCTTTTTGTGTGCTTTCCTGGCAAAAAAAGCCTTTCTAGAACTGTTGCATGGGCAGAAGAAAAAAAGCTTTTCAGTTGCTGTTTGTTTGCTTACTGAACTGGAATAAATGCCAGAAGGAAAATTACTTTTTTTCTTTTTTTTTTAATTCTTTTTTTTTTAGTTGTTTCTTAAATCAAGGTTTGTGTGCTGATAGTGAGAGGAGTTTGGTGGTAAAAATTCAAGGGATGCAAAAAAAAGATACAGAAAAAACAGTCAGCTTAACTTAAAATGTAAAAAAAAACCAAAACAGTGTCTTTTCATACACGACTTACTTTCTTTTTAAGCTTGGAAAGTTGGCAGTTCTTTAATATTTGTTTCCTTTCCCTTTCTAGGCTAAAAGTGCAGAAGGCTGGGAAGTGGTGGGAACAGTCAGCAAACCTGAGGAGGTGGAAGATATTCCTGTCATCAATTGCTTGGAATTTCGGTGGGACAAACCCGTTATTATAGTAATAGGTATTTCAATTTCCAGAGTTATGGGCTGGGTGGGAGTGCAGGTGTGAGGGAGCAATCAGGGGCATGTTTCACTCCAAGGTCTGTTGTGTTAGATCACACTTTGTCTGGAAAGGCTGAGCAGGAATCATGGAGTGATGTGGCTGTGAATGAAACAGAGACCCAGAGGAGCAGGGGGAGCTGAGAAGCCTCCCAGGAGGAGCTGCAGGAACAAACAGCCTGTGTGGGGGTGCACAGGGAGCTGGGCAGCCACAGTGTGGTGTTTTGCATTGTGCTCTGTGCTGCTTTTGATCCTGTCCTGGAGCCCCAAACCTGGATTTTCTGTGCTGGTGAACCCCAAAGCTGAGGGAGAGCCCCAGAATGGTGTGTTTGCTCTTGCTGGGGTGGTGAATGGTGCCGTGTCCTGGCTCTGCCATGTTTCCTCTTAGAAAACAGGAATGCATCATGCCAAGGTCAGGATAGAACCACAAGGAGCTCTTGTTTGGCATGGTCTGAATGCAAAGCTGGGCTTTGTGGCACAGACACCACCCCAGAGAGCAGTCACTGGCTCTTTTTGTGGCAGGAGGTGTTGGCTGCAGGAGAGGTGTAACCTCCTCCCTGAGCCCCTGAACTGGGTAATTCCTACAGGGCTTCTGCTCCCTCAGTGCAGAGGATACTGGAGGTGCTGCTTTTGCAGGCAGAGTTGGGGGTTGTGCAGCCTCCCAGAAGCTGAAAGGAAGGGCAGTAATGGCTTTGTGGCAGTCAGAGAAAGTAAGTCCCCCATAAGTGCTCCAGGCACCTGTGTGTGGCTGTGCTGTGTCCCCTCCCTTCATGTCACCTGGCACAGGAGCTGGTTTGAGCCTTCACACTTGGAAGTTGTGCTGGCAACGAGCCATGAAGGGGCTGTAATCCTGCCCCGTGCTGTGGTTATCTTGGCTCAGAAGACATTCTTTTAATTAAAATGTTTATTGAACTCCTGGAAATACTGACAAGACAACGCTGCAAATCTGGCATCTCTACAAGATGTGTGGAGCTGTATTACAAAGGGAGCAGGCAGGCTGGCAGCACTGCTGATGGACCACAAAGAAATGCATCCCAGAAACGGCGACAACACCCGGAGAAAGGAAGGGGGTGAAAGTGGCAGTGGTGTCGTTACCTTGAGTTATGAGAGATTTCTCCAGGAAAAAGTCCAAATATCCTTTTGTCAGGGGAGATTGGAGGCTGATTGGTAGATGCATGCGGAGAGCTCCCAGACCTTGCAGCAGTAATGATTTCAACTCTCTGCTGAGCACTAACTCTTCGCTGGAAAGAAAATTGAACATTACAGTGGTGTGATGCTGGGGTTGTTGGGAGAAACGTCCTAGATCTGAATATGTAGCATTCCTGCAGCTGCAGAGAGCAGCAGAGATAATTCAGCCTGGGAGTGAGCTTCCTGGCACCACACAGATCGTCTTGTAAGTTAAGCATTTGCAGGCTCCCATTCGCCCTCCTGGCATCCTGGCTGGCTTGGCAGACAGTGATTTGGACAGTCCAGCTTAATGCTGTCTGTGCTGGAGACACTGCTGGAGGTGACAGGCAGGCTGGCTGCCCTCGGGACTGGGAGCCTGGTGTGAGCAGGAGCAGATGGGGAGCACTTGGATGGCTGAGGGAGAAGAGTTTCTGGGTAATTTGTTCATCTTAGACCTTCAGTCTGTGGCTTGGGGTTTAAGGCTGTTCACGGAGCTGATGGCTTTACGGAGATGCTCATTTTGCACCTTTCCCTGCTGCTGCCTGGGTTGGAACTTCCTGCCCTGGGAACTGCAGGTGTTTGTGGTGTTAGTTGTAAATGGGGCAGGAAACCTGCTTTCACCAAGCTCTAGCTCTGGGCTTTGAAGCCTGTCAGTGAGGAGCAAAGCTAAGAGAGGGAAGGTGAAAATCTGAAGTGGGAAATGTTTTGTTCACCAGTATAAACCAGGATTTAATCTGATTCAGTCAATACTCCCTCCCTCCCTCGTGTCACACTGTGCAAGTCTTTTTGCCCTGAATTTATGGTTCCTAATTATTTTAAACAGCTAGATCCATAAAAAGCTTTGTAAAAGCTGGAAGCAAAATTGGTACCTTTATTAGGAATCGTAAGACCCTTATCAGGGACAGGAGAGGATTGCTCCAGGAGCCATTGCACCTCTGGCAATTGCTGCTGTCCCAGTTGGAGAGTCCCAAGGGAGTGTGGTTTGAGAGGCTCAGGAGGCAAATACGACTGTAAGTTGTAAAACTTTTCTATGTTGAATCAGGAAAAAGTAGGATACTATTTTTTGGGCTTTTTAAGCATCCCTGGAGAGCCGTGGTGTAGTGATGAAGAGGCAGGTTGGGCCATGGGAGGCCTGGCTTTGATTCCTGGTGTCACTCTGTGACCTTGGATAACTCCCCCAGGCCTTGTCTGCAGTGCTGTCTTACAGCAGGAGGAAAAGAACTGTTAGGATGGGGTTTTGGTTTTGTGAAACTTCTTTTACCCCACCCAAAGGGTGCCTTTGCATAATGGCTGATTTCAGCTGGGGAGGTGATATGAGATGCATTATTCAAAGCATCCTATTCCTTACCCAAGTGCATCTTGCCAGGTGGGTCAGCCCAGCAGAACAGGAGACTGAACCAATTTTCAACCTAAAAATGGGAATAATGACATTTTCCTTCGCTGTGTGGTCAGAGGGATCACCCAGATCTGTCCCTGCTGGGGAGCTGCTGGAATGGACACCAGGGAAGGAACTTTGGGGCCAATCACCCCATTTTGCTGAGTTGGGAGGAGTGAATCTCCAGTGACACAGAAAGTGCCTAAAGCATCCAGGTGTGCTGTTAAAACTTCAGGAAAGCCTCTAAATTTAGATGAGCTGAGTGAGGCAACCCTGGTCAGGCACACAGAAGCCCCAGGTGGGCACTGTGTGCCCCAGCAGTGCCACCCCAGGGCCAGTCTGGGGTTCCCCCAGGTCAGGGAATGGCTGTTGAAGGGGCATGTTTGGCTCCCAGCATGCTGAGTCTGTTTTGCCAGAGTGCTTTGGAACGAGCTGGTGATTCCTGCAGCTGTGTAACTGTCTGTGCAGCTCTAAATAATGAATGTGGAAGAATTCTTTGGGGAGCCAGGCGGGCTGGGAGGTCCGTGGTCCTCTGCATTTTCACTTGTCTGCGCACAGGATTGTTTAAAGCCTCTCCCTTTCCATTTCCCTTTGTGACAGTGTGAGTCAAACAACTACTAATGACCTGGGATAGATTTCAACTCTGTTTCACCAGTGTATCAGCCCAAACATATCAGGGCTGTTGGATGGTTTAACAACTAATCAATTGAAGCCTCTGGTTAAACTGTCTGCATGCACAAGTTGCACCCAGCCGGTGGTATGTGTGCTGGGAAGGCTGAGCCCGTCACTATCAATAGGGATGTGGGATTTGCTGAACCAGAGCAGTTCTGTGGCCTCTTGCCTGCCTTGTCCCAGTGCCAGCAGCTCTCTGTTGGCACAGCAGTGCTTGTGCAGGGGGTCTTTGTGCTCAGACAAGGCTCTGTGCTTTATGCAGGTGTGTTGCACAGGTATCCCTCAAAAACACTCCAGACAGTGGGGAACAGACCCAGGGAGGCAGGAAGGGGTGGTACTGAGGTGCCTGTCTCAGCTCTGGCAGCTCTTGGCTGTGGCTGCTCGGGAGCTGGGGAGGCTCCTGGTGAGCTGAGGGCGAGGGTGTAGGTGTGACGGCATCAGCAAGAACTGCACTGAGGAGGGGGAAAAGGGATGTGGCAGCAGCTGTGAGCTGAGCAGTGCCTTTCTCCTGCAGGTAATGAAGGGGAGGGCCTTTCCCTGGAGACACAGCTGCTGTGCCATAGGATGCTGGCCATCCCCCCTGGCAGAGAGCTGCACCCCGGCATCGACTCGCTCAACGTCTCCGTTGCTACTGGTAAGAGCAGTTCTGGGCACAGAGGTATCAACTCCAAACTTCTCTGTTTAAAATCAAACATCCAGGCCCACAGAAAGATTTTCTTGTGGTTTAAAAAAAACAACAAAAACACCTCATGATACTTATTTATTTTTACTTTCCTACAGGTATCCTGCTGCACTCCATCTGCAGCCAAAAACGGAGGCATGGAGACTGAAATCCTCTTTAACTGGTGGGGAAGCTGCTCGGTGTTCCATGGCTGTGCTCTGGGTGGATATGGAAATGCTCTTCCCGGGGCCTCCACCATCTCTGCAGGGTACAGGGGTACAGGCAGAGCCCCACGGACCTGAGATGCATCTTGGCTCCTGCAGGATGGCACCAGGTCCCTGGCTTAGTGCCCAAGGGTAACACCTGGGAGGAGCAGCTCCAGGGAAGGGAGACCAAGCCAGGCCTGAAAGCAGCCAGCTGTGTCCCTCAGTTTTGGCAGGAAAACACGCAGTGATGGCTGTGAGCTTCGTGCTTGTTGCAGCAGGGGACTCTGTGCATCACTTGAGCTGTGGAGAGAATTTGGGCTGTAGTTGAAAGTGCTGCCACTGAGCCCAGCCCTGTGCCCACCCTGAGCCCACCACCCCCTCTGCAGTGAGAGGGAGCTGCTGAGAGACACGTGGGATTTGGAACCCTCCATAAGGACTTCTTCATGAGGAGGTGGTTTCTCTCTGTGTTTGGTTGTAAACCAGGTGTGCAGCCCTTCCAAGGGATGGATAAGAGCTGCTTGAAAACAGCTGTAGTGGGGAAAAATGCAGCCCGTGGAAATAAAGCTTCTGTCAAGTTTGGTTGTGGACTTGAGTCAGTCCTTTTTGTGTCATGTAGAAACCCGGCGTGTGATTAGTGGAACAGAGCGCTTCCTTCAGGTGGGAAGAGGGATTGGGAGCTTTTTCTCTTCTTCCAGGAAAGTTTCCTTTCCATGATGGGCCTGATCCTACTGGATGCTGAGCTGACCCAGCACCACCATCCTACTGATGCCATTGGGGTGGGGTGGCTTTTTGAAAATTTCCTGGTTGAAAACCAGACTGGCTAAACTATTGAGAACCAAAAGAATGTTATCACTCAGCACCTTAATTATTTTATTTAGCTACTGTGGCCCTTTGCATAGGATTCCTCATTAACACTTAATTTACTGTGCCCTTTAGGGATAATTTCAAACAATTCTGCTTAGTCTGCCCCCTCCCCCACTTCCAAATGAACAAGTAAATCACTCTGAATGACTAATTAGGACTTTCCTTTGAGCTAAATGATGTCTGTAAACTGGTCTGTGGATGTGGAGGTTTACCCCTGGGAGGGTCTGGCTGGTGGGTGCTGCGGGACTGGGGACACCCCCCAAGTGCCTGGGGTGGGGACAGGATAGGACAAGGAGCACTTGAAAGGTGTCCAGGACTGGCTGCTGTGGCTGTGATGGAGAGTGCCTGGGGTGGTGACAGGTGACAAACCCCAGATCTCTCCAAAACGACGCTGTCATGCAAACAGGGCTGTGTTGCCTGACCCCAAAGGTGAGCTGGGAGCTGAATAACCATGAACTGCTGCATTGTGGGGTGACAGCTGATGCCTTTTGGGGCCTGGAGGCTTCAGCCAGCCCGGTGATGCTGCTTGTCAGCCGTGGGTGCCCCAGCAGAGGGTGCCCGTGGCTCAGATTTGCTCATTTTCCAGAGGAAAGATTCAAAGATTCAGCACTTGGGTAACTGAATCCCTCCTCTGGAGCGGCAGGGACCAGGGCAGAGCCTTCTCTTTATTCCTGACCCATAGGTAAGTATATTTTTTCCCCATCTCACTGCTACTTCTCCCTTTTTATTTCTTTTTTTGAATTTATTTGAGCAGTACTGTAAGAGAGGAGGCACTTCCTGGCTTTTTGTGGTTGGGAGAGCTGGGTGCTGTCAGTCTGTGCTCAGCCATCTGCTCAGCCCCTCTCATGAGGAGGCAGGTGAGTAACCATGGAACGGCTACTTTACTTTTGGAAGGCTCCCAAAAAGCTCTGAAACCTCAGTGCCTGCAGCAGCATTGCCAGCACCCTGAGAGGTACACTGGAGTTCCTGCTTGTCCATCACTCCAGGAGCCACCACCACTGCCCTGCACGTTTCCCAGTCCTGTATCCACAGAGCACCCTGATGTGGCTCTGGGGCATCAGGCAAGATTATTGGCAGTTTCCTGAGGCTTGAATTTGCAGAGACAGGAATCTGAGCACATTCTGGGGCTGCAGCTCTCGAGTTTTCTGCTTGAGAGCTGCAACACAGGCACTTTTGGGTGCATCCCATTCTGGACATCTCTGCCCGTTTATGCCCAGTTTATTCCATTTCCCTCAGTGGTAAGTTTTAGCCCCACTTTTTTCCCACTGAGATCCACCTCCACTGACTTTTTGGATGTACCTGCCATGTCCTCCTGCCCCAGCTCCATCCTGAGACCCGTGAGGAGCACAGGGACCTCTGCACTCTCCCACCCCTGGAGCTGGAGCTTTGTGCTGTGCGACTTGCCCCTGATCTAATAAATGCAATCCATTAATTGGATCATTGCCTGCTTCTCCAGCTAATTTCCTGGATATTTTTAAATGTTAAAATGTAGTTTTTATAGTCTTTCATTATTTTTAGCCTTAAGCTTGACTATAATCGTCCCTGTAATGTAACTGTAAAAAACTCCCAGCTTTATATCATAAAGGAGGACATTAATTGTCATTTTTTGTGTACATCAGCGAGATCAAAACATATTTCCTGATTACTTCTGTTTGTACATAGAGCCTCTTTGATATTTAGATATGAATAAAGTGTGTGTGTGTAATTTGAAAGTCAATTCTCCCCTCCCTGCTGCTTGTCATGGATTCTTTTTAGAGGCTTATTTGCCAAATTGATTTTAAAATGTACTAATTGCCCTTCCAGAATGATTTCTCAATAATCGGGGTGTCTCTAAGCACAGTGGCAAAATATTTGTCCTCCTTGGTACAGAAGATGAGTTTGGTGGTGCCTTATCTTCAGACAGGGGGAGAACACAAATGTTCTCATGTCCCCAGACCTGCCCCAGGGAGCAGTGGCTGCGAGAACAGCTCAGCTCGTGCCCCAGATTTCACTTCAGTTCTCAGATTATCGACACGACCGAAAAAATCCCGTTCCATCAAATCCCTTCCTGGGTCCCAGCGAGGTTTGGGAGGCTGGAAGGGCTCTGGGACAGGGAACACCTTTCCCTTTGCCAGGCTCGAGCTGAGGGCACAGCTGAGGGGTGCGGTGTGGGGTGGTGCTGGGCTGGGGCAGGATTTGGGAATGCTGCCCACGGGGCACCTCTGGAATTCTCCGCCGTGCCGTAGCCCCGATCCCAGTTTGTAAATGTAATCAACCCTGAGGTCTTGTTACTTCCACAGGTGCAATTAACATTACCATCTGCTAATCCGTGATTAACGATGTTTACAAATATGCTACAACATGTTCAAATGTGCTGGCACTCTTTGGGTGCTTTTTTTCTCTTCCCTTTTTTCCCTCCCCCTCTCCCTGTTCCAGCTCAGGAGCTGCTCTGCCAGCATGGCACGGGAGGGCTTTCCCCACAGAGGGCTCCCCACGCCCCACTGTGAATTCACAGGCATTTCGCTTTCCTTATTTAAAAGTGCTCTTAAAACTCCAAACCAGCTGCAGGAATGCCGAGTTCAAATCAGAAGGTCAGTGCTGCTAAACAGGATTTAATTGCACGGGAGTTGAGGTACAAACTGATGAATCTGAATAATAAAACTTTGTGGGGAGCGACATATGGTGCAGTTTAAAGTAAATTTTTATCGATCATCCCACAACTGATGTGTTAATGGGATGACAGTCGTTGCTTTGGGTTGGATATCGACGTGGAGTTTTAATAATGTCACACAGGAATATTGTGGAGGGGTTTATAATTCAGAAAAGAAGAGTGTTTTCTATTAACTGCCTTTTTCTTTTCCAGGAGAGAGGAATACATTACATGGCTGCCGTGTGTCCTCCAGATCTAGGTTACATGTAATTGCTCGGTAATTGGTAGAACCATGTAAAAGCCATGGTATTTGCCAGTAAACCCTCCTAAGTTACCATGAAATTGAAGTGTGATATTTATTCTCTACAAAACTTGCTGCCCCGATGCCGTGCATGCCCAGGTTTGGTCCCTGCAGAGGGGTCTCTGCAGTGGCTGTGCCATGGGTGATGCCCACAGGGCTCGGGATGGCACCGGTGTCATCCCAGGGCTGGGGGGGTTGTTGTGCTCCAAGGGAAGGTGCTTTAACCTGCCTTGGGCTTCAGTCTCACGATTATTCACAGAAACACAGAATGGTTTGGGTTGGGAGGGACCTTAAAGATCATCCCTTTCCACCCTGCCACGGGCAGGGACACCTCCCACTATCCCAGGTTGCTCCAAGCCCTGTCCAACCTGGCTTTGGACACTTCCAGGGATGGGGCAGCTTCTCTGGGCAATCCCCACCTTCACAGGGAAGGATTCCTTCCTAATATCCCATCTAAATTGCAGCTATTAATAATCTAATATATATAGATTAGAATTAATAATAATGTAATAATACTGTAATTATTACAGCTGTTTCAAGGCCCAGCTCAAAATGATGGAGGTTTGGAGGTAGCTGAAGAAGTAAGTTCTCATGTTTTCAATGGATAGGGAATAGTAATTAGACTAATGATGCTTTTTGAAGCCTTTGAAGATGAAATATTTGTCAGTACACCAGGGGTGCATCCACAGCTCTCCTGTATTTCAGCTTTTATTTAAGTTGCATGTCCAGATCTGTTGCCAGCCTGGTGATTTCTGTGATTTACCCACTGCTCTGGTTTGGAGAACTCCAGCCCTGGGGGTGTGTGTGGCCTCACTCCGAGGAGCCTCCTCAGGAGTTTTTCCCTCTCAATAGGAACTGGAACTGTGTGGGTGGGTCAGTGATGACTCCTTATGGCTTTAAGCACGGGCAGCAATAATTGCCTCGCTTCTGATCAATAGTTTTATACACTTTAAAACTGTAACAGTACGCTGTGAATTGATGCAAAGTTAAACCTGCCAATTTTAAATTTTTATTTTTTTTATTTTTTTTTTAAGCTGGCCTGTTTTAGAAGCTGCAAACTCAGCAGTGTTGTGCCCTGCACCTGGGAAGTGGCAGCTCAGCTGTTTTCTTGGAATATCTGCACATCACATCCTGCTCATCCCACGGATGCATCCCTGACTCCACCCCGGGCTCTCACACAGGGTGGAAGCTGCAGTGCCTGAATTTGGGTATAAACCTCCTTTCTTAATGTTTTTAAAGCTGCCTTTGAAAGGTTTGTAGAGAAGATGAGAGTCCCCCCAGCCCTGTGGGTTCAGGGCCCTGGCAAGGTGTCATGGATACATCCAAGCCCCAGACTGTCCCAGGAGTGGGCAGAGGGGATGGCTCTGCCCCTCTGCCACCCCCCAGTGCCACCTCACCCTGTGGTTCCCCAGGGGAGTGGGGAAGTTGGGGAATAGTTAAAAATAAGGGGGATGAAAGAGTGGTTGGCATTCCCTGGCAGAATGAATGAGGTGGTGGCAGCTTTGCCAACCCTCATTAGCACCTTCCAGCAAAGCACAGCTTATTCCAACTGTATCCCAAGTCTTCTGCTGGAGATTGCATCTGTGCCTAATATGCATTTTTATATAAACAAGGGTACTAAATGGCCTTTCACTTCCCTCTGTAATGTCTTTTTTAATGGAAGGTCCTGAATTAAGAACATATATATATGACTCTGAGAATTTTCTAAGTGATATTGAAAACCTATTGTAAAGCAGGATTTCTCCTTGCAAAATTATTTTAATGAGGTTCCAGTTTATTTTCTGGCTATATTTTACTTATTTAATCCTCCAGAGGGGCTTTTTCAGAGGCAGCATCTCATTTTCAATGCAACTATTCTTAACATTAGGGAAAACTACCTTTCTGAAATGCATGAAGGGAAAAAAAAACCCGAACCAGAGGAAGATGTACGAGATAAGAATAAACTTGAAAAGCTTTGAGGTGGTTTATGGCTTCTCTGGAAAGAATAACAGTTCATGTATTTTTGTTATGGTGTGGTTTAATGATGCTTGCAGAAAAAAGATAAGGTAGAAATGGAAATATAAAATTAAACCAGCAAAGTGAATGTGATTATTTTAGTTACCAGTATTACCTGGGGGAAATGCTCTCGGGGTTTTTTATCTAGACTAAATATTTGCTTTTCTAAAAGGGAAGGCCCTCTGCATCTCCCAGCATGCGGGTGGGAAGGGGAATTTTCCTGTGGTCCAGCAGCCGTGGGAGGATGGAGGAGACCCTCCCCTCTCTTTCCCCTCCTCCCCATCCCTGGCTGTGGGTTCAGACCTGGAGCCCCCGCGGCAAAGCGCTCAAAGGCTGTACCAGCACCCCAGTCCAGGAGCTTTTGACTTCCCAGGGCAGCTCCACAGGTTCCCAGTCCGAGCTGAGTGTGTCATGCTGGTCGTGCAGCCTGATGGGGGCTCGACAGGATCAGCCAAACCCAGCTCTGGCACAGCAGGCACGGCCCTGGCTGAGCGTGGCTGCCCCCGAGCATCCCCCTCCAGCCACCGGGTCGCGGGAGGTAAACTTGAATTGAGCCTGATGTGTGGCCTTGAGCCTCGCTGGGCAGTTAATTTTTCAATTTCTTCCATGGGCCTGGAAGAGCCAAAAGTTTGTTTATAATTAAAATACTTGGGGATTTATACTTTAATTCAAATAGCTGAAAAGAAGCAGTTTCTGCGTAGGTTTCTTCACTATCAGAATCTAAACCAGATTATTATGTAAATTTTTTCGATCCTAAATTCATTATAATATTCAATTTCAGAAAATGCTCTTGACCATCTGCTGCTGCTCAAGAAATGAGTCTTGGAGATTGTTTACTACCAGAAGTATTGTAGGTATTTAGGTTTGATCAGAGTGTAAGGGCAATGCACCGATTTCTGAGTCTGGTTATGTAAAGCCAGAGTGGTGAGGCCACGAGCTGAGCGAGTCGGAAAGTGCATCCACAGCGGGAGCAGGTTCTGCTCTGTCAGTGTCCCAGCTCATCCCAGCTTGTCCTGGTGTCACCCACAGCAGTGCCCCATCTGTGAGCAGAGGGTTCTGGTCCTTCTCTGCCTCCTCAGGGAGGCAGGTATGGATTAATTCCTGCTCTCGATAAAAGTAATTTGAGATCCCTGGGATGGAAAGTATTGGGAAAATGTGATGTGTTGTTTGTTGTAACATCCAAAGTTGCCCACGGTCTGACCCCCAACTTTCTCTCCTGATGACTGGAGCGAGTGGGGCAAAGCCCTTGTCCCCCAGCGGTGCTCCTGAGCCCTGCTGAGCTTTAGTCTGATTTCCCCTGTGTTTTACTCCCAAAGCTGGTGTGCCACGAGCAGTGTCAGGTGCAGCATCTGAAGCCCCAGAGTGGTGACAGGGATGTGCTGCCAGTCGGGCTGGCATCCCAAGGTGCTGTTCTTCTCACCTTCCAGCACTGGCTTTTTCTGCTGTTATTCAGCCTCTGCAAGACACTAAAAGATGTTGCTGCCCTCCTGCTCTCTCCTGCACCTTTGGGGTTGGCTTCAGATGGAGGAGGAATGTATTAAAAGTGGTTTCTTTCTCTCCCACCACGGCCTCGCTCAACAAGTGCAGCACCCACGGGGCCGGCGGCGGCCGCCGATCGATCGGGGCTGTTCCTGCCCTTCCCAGTATTGATGGATTGAGCGGGGCCAGGGCTGGGAAGCAACGGCTGCTGGCAGGGAATGGGAGGGAGGGGGCCACAGCAGGGGCATCCCCAGGGCTCTGCTCCTGCTGGACCAAGAGCAGAGCATCACCCGAGCATCCTCCCGGCGTGGGGTCCGGCTGGGGACGGTGCTGCTCGGAGAATGATCATTCATGTTGAATCCTGTGCAGTTTTTGGGAAGGTGAGCTGGTAACGTGGTGGAAGAGGCTTTGGAAGGGCACTGGTGTCCCCCTGGGCGCAGGGTCTGTGCACAGGGGATGTCTGCGAGGGGCAGCAGGGGTGTGATGTGTGGGTGCAGCAGTTTCTGCAGGAGCAGATGCAAAGGGCTCGTGGCATTATTCCCAGAGCAGCCAGCAGAGCAACCTCAGAGCATTGCCTGAGGTCAGTGTTTTAGCAAACCCCGTTCATCTGTATTGTCAGCAGCATGTAGGAAGGTGGGAATATCAGTGTGTGGCCTGAAGCTGTGTCAGGGCAGGGTTAGGTTGGGTATCAGGGAAAGGTTCTGCCCCCAGAGGGTGTTCGGGCACTGAACAGGCTCCCCAGGGCAGTGGGCACAGCAGGGCCAGGAGCTGCACTTGATAATTCTTGTGAGTCTCTTCAGGATGTTCTATGATTCTATGTGGATCTGTGGGACAGGGGCTGTTCAGCAGTGCTCGGATGAATATTGGAATGTAGAGTATGACAGAGAGGGGGGTTTTGCTCCTGTTGTTGTTCATTCATGAACAAACTCTGAAACCAGCGTTTTCTTATCTGGAGCTGTCCCAGGCTTCAGCATTCAAACCCTGGCGATCGCTAATCGCCTTATTTCCCCTCCTTCAGGGAAATTTTAACTCTTGTCCTCTGCTGCTGAGTAGATCCTTAAGCTGGTAATAACGTGAGACAGAGGGAAATGATCAGCCTTGTCCTGCTCCCTGGCTGAAAACCACTGAAGTATTACAGCAAAGTATTAAAAAGGTATAAATTTGCATACAAATGATGTTCCTGCTGATGAGGGGTTTGGTTTTAACAGGGTGCAAGGGAAGGTGTGTAGGCACCTCATGCACTCTCCCTTCCCTTTCCCCCCCCTCTCCAAGCCCCCAGGAGCTCTGACACCTCTACCTGCTCACATCCCTGGGATTGCCCAGGACAGGATCCCTGCAGCCAACAGCCACTCTGGTGGCTCATTCCCCTTTGAATGCCCTAACCATCCTAATGAGGGGATGATGAGGGTGGGGGACCTTCCTCTGCTGCCCAGGGATGCTGTGGTGGCACCGTGTGGGTGCTGTGCTGGGCTGTAACTCGAGGGCACACACACAGGGGACCAGGGTGACGGTGGCCTTTGTCTGCCTGTGCCAAACAGATGTGAACAAACCCAACTTCGATTTCCAAGACCGCCTGGGGAATATCACTAACTAATTATAGAAAACAGAAGATGCTCTCCCCTCCTCTTGCATTTTTTGATAAACATTGTCTCCTCTCAACAGCTGAGTATTTAATTAGTGTTGATTGTTGTTCGCGTGTTCAATAACCACTCATCAGGAGGGGGGTGTCCGCTGGGGCAGCATGGCCTGGAGCACAGCGGAGCAGAGGGTGTTCATAATTAAGGATGCAATTTATTTGAGTAAGTCATGTGTACAGCACCCTGTGTTTTAGGTTAATTTTCAAGGTTAAAGGGTAAAAAAAAAAGATAGCTCACAACTTTGGAGGATGAGGAGCCATGGTTGGAAAATCAACACTGACAACTCTGCAGGGAGGGATATGTACATACATATGTGTGTATTCACACATACATGCATGATACACCCAAGCCTCTGTGTGTGTGCATGTGTGGCTGTGTGAATGCTCCCATGGGGCTGCACATCTTTCCCAATGGACTGTGCCCATTTCCCAAGTTTTGTCTGGAAAATACTGCCAGGTGGAACTGGACTCTCCAGCTGTGGAAAGGTTCCTTAGGAAGTAGGTTGAATAAAAAAGAAAAATCAGCTTTTTTTCGGTGCTGCTAGGTGTGGGAAGGGCTGAGGTTCACCATCAGTTAGGATGTATCAAATTCTGCCTTGTGGTTGGCCTGTCTTTACCTAAGGAATAACAATGAGCACCAACATCCCTGTGTGCATCCTGTACCGTGGCAGGCAGGGATTTGGCTTTGCTTTCCAAGCATCACATGGATCACTCCCATTTAGGGGAGGAGAACTAAACCCTGTGGTTTTAAAGGCTGTCTGGAGATGTGGGACAAGTGGTCTCACTTCTCTTTTCCCAGTGACCACACACCTGTGTCAGGCTTGTGCCGGTGAAGGTTTAGGGGGTGTAGGAGCATCCCTGCTGCAGGGACAGGGAAGTCCCCTCTTGTAGTTTCAGGGACATCACTCCCATTGTGTGTGACCCTCTGAACTGGGCAGGACTCATCCAGGTCCTCCACAGCACTGGGAGGGCTCTAGGCGGGAGGGGGACAGGCCTTGGGGACAACCCCATCCCCTGCTGACACTGGGAGGGAGAGCAGCAGCTAAACTAGGAAACGAGCAAATGCCCGTCTCCTCTCTGTGTGGTTTTCCCCTTTATTTCTTCCCTGTTTCTCCTGCTGTCCCCCTGACAGCTGTGATGGAGCTGTCATGCTTTGGTGGCCACTGGCTCAGGAGCTGGCACCTGTTCTGCTCACCTTAATCCACACGTAACCCCCAGCCAAACAAAATGGGGACAAAAATCAAATCTAATTACATGCCATCGATTTCTTTCCAAATTTGCTTCTAATACACTTTTTGACTACTCCTTGATTTAAAAAAAAAAAAAATAATTCTTTTTCCTGCTTTCCCTTTCTCCTCTCCCTCCCCTGTCTGCTCACAGGGCAGCATTCTCCTCCCGGGAAGCGAGTGCTGCAGTCCCTGCGCTGGACACGCCGAGCCCTGGAGCAGTTTAGGAGATCACAGACCGGGGTGTTTTTGCTCTTAATAGGTGGTAGGGATGATCCGTGAGCTGAGCCTCTTCCTAAGGGACAGGTAGGACTGCGCAGCTTCTTCATTGCTTTTTCCCTCCCCTCCTCTTCTCCTTTGTAAGCCTGGTGATTGTTTTCAGTGCCAGCATCGCTGTGGGCAGAACTGAAAATGTTATCAGGGATTTGAACTCTGCAGTGATGGTGGGGAATGGCTCATGACCAACCATTCCCCAGGTCTGCAGGGAGCCTGGGCTGGCACTTGGGGTCAGCTGTTGGACACGCATCCCAGCACAGGGTGACAGTGGGTGAGTGTCCCCAGTCCCGGGGACAGCTTTGCTGGGCAGCAGGGGAGGCTGCAGACAGAGTGCTGCTGGTGAGCTCTGGGAAGCAGCTGAAGGGTTAAAGGCGTTGGGATGCAGAGGCACAGGTCACTCTCTGGAGCTTTCTCTTGTCCATCAATATATTGAATATCCACTAATCTGGCTCTGTGGGATCTGGGTGTGACCCATGCAAAGCCACAGACTCCTTGTCCTAACGGTGATGAGGGACAGGAGGGCTGAGAGGGATGCCCAGGGAGAGAGAGGGAGCTGGGAAAGCCTCCTCACCTTCATCACTTCCCTGGGCACAGTCTGACCCACCGCTTGCAAATCAGACTCCTAAAAATGTTATCATCTACGAAAATTAAGAAAAGAAATCCAAAAGAGAGAAAATCCCAAAGATTGCTCCATCCCTTCCTTGTATGGGGGATCCTGAGGTTACATCCTGACTGTGGCCACCACTGCCACCTACTCATTGCCCCAGTGGCACCAGTGCTAGTGGGGTGCAGCCCACATCCATGTCACCTCTGGAAATACCCACTTCCAAGAGAGCAGCCAGGTTTATAACGTAAGGAGATGTATTTAGGCCGAAGACAGTTCAGTTGTGTTAATTATGAAAATCTAAAGATAATCTATATTTAATGCCAAATTTTTCTCAAATTTACTAAAGCAGGAGGAGAATATATGCACATGATGACATTTAAATGAAGAACAAGGTGCAATTAAACTCCAAAATGTACAGTAGACTAATTGGGAGAGGATGACAAATATAGTTATCATCAGCAACTAATTAGGGCCCTGCTTTAGCTTTCCCCGCTTGATTAATCTTGACTAGGTGTTAATAAGTTACGGGCCCGGCCGTGAGTTGTGAACAGGCTGTTTGTTGCTCCGTCTGGTGTGGCAGGGAGGTGGCTGGTGCCGGGAGGGATGTTGGAGTGTGAGGGATCTTGGTGTGAAGAGGGTTTGATTTACTGGGAGGGGATAAGGAGGGCAGGTTTTGGTGGTGGAATTGTCCCCACCGTGGCCAACGGGCTGGGCACAGTCAGAGCATGGAAGGAGGAGGAGGAGGAGGAGGAGGAGGAGGAGGATGAGCATCCACACCCATCGCCGCGTGCCCGGAGCGCTGGCTCAGCGCTGTTGACACATCCCTTGTCTCCCAGATTTACACTCTTATCTTTTTGCATTGAAAGGTAAGAATAATAGTAAAATGTTAATGCCATACTCTACATATAATACTGTACGTAAACGGATGACATGACATGGGAGACAGATAAATCACCGCCGCCTTCAGACAATAATCTGCGGGAGACAGAATAACACATGAGTTCTCCGAGCGTAGGAATGTGCTTGGGAAAACGGGGCTTTACGGCCCAAATCCTCTCTGATTTTCACTCCTGCATTTGTTAGACTTCGATGTTATAAAATGAGGTGTGTTTTTAAACATGCTGCTCCCTGCTCATGGTGGGCACTCGGCACTGGGAGTGCTTGTAGGTGAGTGACTCGTGAGGCTTGGTGCCCACAAGGATGCCAAACGTGGTCACTAGAGCTCAAATGGAGAGGAAAATATGCTTCTGGCTAAGAAACATCCAAGGGCACATCCCTGGCACAGCTTTCCTTGTGGGTTTGCAGTTTGTTGCTATTCCTCAGGGAAGCTGAAGCCCTGTAAAGCCCTGGCTTGTCTGTGGGAAGCCATAGGGGGAAAATTCCCAGGGCTTGGCAGTGTAGGGATGGGATGGACATGGTTTTACAACCATCCTGCAACTATCGTAGACTGTCCTACAACCATCTTGGGCTGTAACTGTGCCAGAAAATATGAAAAGCCAATCTCATGTGCTGGTCTTGCTCACTGAGCACCATTCCCACGTGGAGAACCCTCGGTGGGTGCCGGGTGGCTGAGTGGGGACGGTGCCACCACCTTTCGAACGTGGCACTTCCCCAAAATCCCCCTCGGGGGTTTCTCCTGCCTGGTCCCCGGGGGGATGCAGTGAGGAGATGCTGCTGACAGATCGAAGGCTGTTTTTTCCCAAGAAACAATCCCGAGCAGTGGTGGGAGAGCAAAGCCATTACCGTGGAGGATGAACTTGGCTCAGTCGCCATGGAAACGCTGGCCGGGACCCGGCGCCGCTCGCGTGTGCACGAGGCCCGTTGACCTCACTTAGAATTATTACCTTTAGCCAAATAAAATAATTTGTGTTAATAAAGAGACCATTTTCTCTCGGCTTCCAAGCGAGCCTTCCCCAGAAGGCAGAGTGACTCCTTAATTACACTTTTACTGCAAGGTGATTAATGTTCAATATGTGATACTCCGTTTAAATAAGTCGCTTATTAACACCTTTAATATGTTTTAATTTTTTTTTTCCCCTTTTCCCCCCTCCTTCCCCCTCGCCTTGGTGGCGGGAGGGGCTGTGCAGCGCTAGATGGAGCTCTGATATTAGGCATGGGGGTGTGTGGGCACCCACAGGTGAGCCCTGGGGTCCTGAACTCTTCTGGGAGGATGAAATGATGGGAAGCAGGAGGGAAAACCCCAAGGTCCTGTGGCAGCAGAATTTCAGTGGGGAGCTTGAGGTGAAACTCCCTTTGCTTTCTCCTGCTGTGAGGTGGCCGTGGGTGATGTGTCATGAGTGGGTTTGGGCTCAGCCCTTGGAGAAGGGAGACAGCAGCTGTGGGATGTTGGGTGAGAGCTGCCAGGGCTGGGCTGGGTGCAGCCACACCGGGTTTGGAGACTCCCACCACGGTCCAGCTCTGCCCATCTCCTCCACGGCCACTGGAGAGGGCACAGTGCTGTGAGAGCCATGGATGGAACAGGGCTGTCCTGAGGAACAGGCTGGGGCACATCAGAGTGCTGAGAAACGGGGGGAACCCCCTGGTTTTTGGTAATTCCTCTGTTGGGGATGGGTGACAGACACTGCTGCTGTCCCTCTCTCTGGGAGCAGCACCTGAGTGGAGGTGAGTGAGAAAAACATCACCTGCACCATCAGCTTTTTCCCTTTGGATCCTTGGATGTGGCTAAACGGGCCCCTGGTGCTCACTGCCAGTGGCACCCTGTGGGCAGGGCAGTGGGATGGTGACACCTGTGCCCAGGTGACAAAGGATGGGCTGAGTGTCCCCACAGGCTGGGGACAGACACCAAGCACTGTGCCAGTTTGGGAAACCCAAATCCTACATATATAACATGTTCTGTGGCTCTCGGGAACACCGTGGTCTGGAGGGATGGAACAGGAAGCCCACTTAGAGTGACTTGTTATGCTGCTTGAAACAATAAATATATTTGAAAAATATGAGTATGTATATTAACTGGGCTGTCAGAAATACAGAGGATTCTTCTCTTTCCTTCTTAAACCAGCTGGTTTGGAAATGCTTCTGGTTTCCTGAAGGAAACACCTGAGCTTGGAATGCTCCCAGGAAAGGGGGACCAGGATCATTGTATCCCCAGCTCAGGCTGTTTGCTCCTCCCTGCTCAGCTCTCAAAAGAGAAAAGAGAGAAATTTGAGGCTCCACCTCCCTTTCTGCATGTAATTTTAAAGATATTTTTGTTCCTGGTCATTGTTTGGTTGTGTGCTTGGCTGGTGTTTAAAAACAGGAAGAAATTTCCATGTTACTGCCTGAGATGGATTGTTTCTCCTGATTGCAACTCAATTGCTAAATGAAAAAAGTAATCTTATTTTATATTAGTTTTCTTCTTTTTAGAACTACTTTTATTCGTGCAGCAACAGATGTTTATAAATACATGTTATTATGTGTCATATAAAAGAAAGTCTTATTCCCCAAATGAAAACTCGTGAAAATAAACATCCAGCATTGGCACAGAGTTTGGAAGCGACATTGGGGGTTTCTCCCTTTTCAGCCCCAATGCCTGGGGGGACAAGAATGCAGTGAGGGAGAGGGGCTGTTTGGGCAAATCTTTGCTTCCCCTGGAGGGAGAGGACACAGCAGTGGGGATGCAGGTCAGGAATGCTGTGCAGGATGCAGTGAAGGATGCCATGAGGGACTTGGCAAGGGATGCCACGAAGGAAGCCGTGAGGGAATGCTTGCTACAGGTGCAGGTTTGCTACTCAAGGGTTAATTCCTTCTTCCCACATCCTGTGTGGCAGGACAGGTGGATAGCAGAGGTTGATGTCATTGTCCCTGGCAGAGGCACCCCAGTCCTTGCCACTCCAGTCCCAATTTCTGCCTGTTTTTCCGTATGAATTTGTTTTGAGCAGCAGTCACCTCAGGTCTTCACTGGGCACCATATATTATATACAGGATATTATATTCGGAGAAATATTCAAGGGAATTTGCTAAAGAGCTGTCCCAGTTGCTGCTGGGGGCGTGTGTGCCCTGGGAACCACTGCAGAGCTAAATTACAGGTTTGCTGTTGTCTTTGCAGGAGAGGGGTTTGCTCCCCTGATTTTGCTTTACTGGCTTCCCCTTTTTCTTTCTCTCTTCTTTTCTTGCAAAAAGGCATTTTACTGGAGGGATACCTCTGAGACCCCAGCTCCAGCTGCTCTCCTTGCCCTGAATTCCTTCACTTTATTAAAATCCTATTAATAGAAAACGCCTTGTAGAACCCTGTAAGAGAGGTAACACCTCTGGTTTTCCCTTGCTGTGTTTTTTTCTGGGGTGGGGGATGTTTGTTGGTTTGGTTTTAGTTTCTCATTTCCTTTGAGTGGTTTGGAAAAGTGAAAGAACTTGGCTTAGGCTCCATTGTGAAAATACTAAAGGAATATTAGAGGAATAGCTGCTTAGCTGGTGTAAATACTGAGACCCCTGTTAATGTCAGTGCTAAATTAGACATTTTCTTAGCTGTTTTTCCTGTAAGCTCTGATAGAAAGGCATCAAACACCCCCCCCCAGCCCCCTCCCCTGCATGGCACTGCAGGTATTTGGGAGTTCATTAGTTCAGAGGGCTGAGCTATGCATCATCTGGCATTTCCTAATAGTCATCTATTTCAGGGCTAATTCACATCGAAAATGAGCTTTTATTGCATTAAATAAAACTTCAGGTAATTCTGAGAATAATATTTCTCGAGTGTTCAAGACCCAGGGAAAGGTTCCAGCCAGGCTGATGATGTTGAATCCTCAGGAGGCTGTAGCTGGGGCAGTGGTGGGGGGCAGATTCCCCTGGGGCTTTTTATTTTCCAACCTGGCACCTTTAGCATAATTTTCCCTTGCAGCTGGATATTTGTCTCTGTAATTTCTTTCTGACCCAACAACAGGCCAGTGCACCCTTCCCAAAAACAGAGACCAAACTTCAGGGGTGCTAATCTGGGATGTGCAGGAAGCTGTGAGCAACCCAAGTTCAGCAGGGGGGCTCCTACTGCCCCCAGCCCCACCTCTCCTCCTCCCCCAAGCCAAGCAGCACCTCCCCTGTGCGTTAAAAAACTCCTTTAAAACTTAACAGTGGCCAGTAATGAACCAGCAAAGGTTTACTGCCTATAAAGGATAAAATTAATGTAAGTTATCCTCATAAACTCTTCTGATTTGTGCTGCTCCTTTCCGTTCTCACCGTGTGTCTCTGACACCTGTTCTAAATAGCTAATGGGGAGCTCCTGGGTCTGATGAGCAGGTTAATTAGCAAGTACCAGCCGGGGGTTGGGTGGCACCTTCCAGGGGAGCCTGGGATGCTGCCCTGGCCTCTGCATCCTCCAGCAAAGCAGAACCCTGCACTGCAATTCTCCTTAAGAGGCTTCCTCACCAGGATAAAATCTTTTCTAAATATCCTTTTCTAATGACTGCTGGATCCTAAATGTTTCTTCACTCTCAATCCAGTCTGGGCTCCTGTTCCACCGACCAACTGCACTAAACTCCCTGGCATGTGAGTAATGCTGAGGAAAAAAAAAATCCCACCTCAGTTTTTCTCTAATACTGTAAAAATTCAGCAAAAGACAAATACACAGAGGTTTGTACCTCTGACTTACAGCCTGGAGAGTGGTTTTATGGTATTTACTTATTTTCTGTGAATTGATGAGGCTTAAAGGGGAAGCTAAACTTTTAGCTGATGTGCAGGTGAAATAATATTAAATTCCCGTATTAAAGATCATCATCAACCTGTTTGGTTTTTTATTGGACTAACAGTAAACACAACAAGCTGTGAACAGGGTGTTTAATTATTTCAATGAATATTCATAACATACAGGACCCTGAGAGGAAAAAAAGAGAGGAAATTGTTCCACGGCGATTGGGAGGTTGATGAGGAAAGGCTCCTCTTTAAATGGAGGGGGGGAAATGAAGCACACCTGCACTGTAAATCCTCAGTGAATATGTTTATATTTTATTTATTTGTATATTTATATATATAATATATATTTAAGAAAAGGATACACCTCTTACTAAGCAATGTATTAGAGAATAATTTGTTCTCAGTGGGCATTAGGTATGTTTAGAATAACTTTGGTTTTAAATAGGAGAAGTATTCAGAGCCTGAGGCTGCAGCACCACTATGACTCAAAATTCAGGCAGCATCACTGATTTCTGTAGAACCACCAGGTTTTGGGGTTTTGGCTGCAGAAGTGCCTCGAGTCCCTCCCTTTCCCCAAACCCTCTTTCTGCAGTACTCTGCAATGATTCCAAAGGTGTTTTCTGCCCTTGCCAAGTATTTTGGGAGCTGGTTAAATAAGACATCACACAGGGACCAAGTGATCTGCACAGCTACTTATTGAGAGGCTGGAAGGGGGACCCAAGTCCTTTGTCCTACATTATATATAAGGGCAGGTGTATTTTTAACTGGTATGGGAGGATACATGTTATAAAGCCTTTGATACAGACAGTAGGATTGGATGCCATAAAGGGACGTGTGACTTGTGAGTTAAGAGACTTGGTAACTTGTGGAATGATGGCTTGAAATGACTTTATTTTATAGCTGGTTTCTGCCATCTGAGTGATGTTGCATGTATTGGTTGTATTTATAACTTAATAGCTTTTCTCAATTTTATTATACTTTTTATGATACTTGTGGCTTTATGGTACTTCATAATTTCCCACAGATTCATTAAATCCCATTGAGGGTGGAGCCAATGGTGGAGCAGGTAGTGCCTTCCCTGTGCCAGGGAGCACAGGCTGGACGGAGCCCTGAGCAACCTGGTCTGGTGGAAGGAGATGAGCTTTAAGGCCTCTTCCAACCCAAACCAGTCTGTGGTTCTATGATAAGCCCCTGCAAAGTGCAGGAGCCGTGTGAGGTAAACCTGGGATTGAGGGAAAGGATGGAGTGGGTGGTGATGGCTGAGTTTTGGCAGCTTGGGCTTTTATAAACAAAAATTTACAAAGTTTCTCTGATTTCTGCATTAACCTTGGGCTGTGCTGTGCTCTGTCTACTGTAACCTTTGTAGTTTGGTAGATGCCAAGTGTACCAAAGGTGACATTTGGATGTTTTGAAGGCATTCAATGGTTTTGGTGTTACATCCTCACTCACAGCCTGGCTGATGTCAGCCCCTCCTGGTGTGAGATGTCATCTCACTGTGGTCACAGGGACTGTTTGCACGGGATGAACATCTCTGCAGCTTGTTGGCTTTGGCGTTCCCTTCTGTGCTTTAAACTTCCCCAAAATGAAGCTGAATTTAAGGAAACTTGGGCATGACTTGGAGCAGGTGAAGCAGCACAAGGAGCCTTGTTGGTGTAGCCTGGGCTGGCTGTGGTGTCACACCAGTGTGAGGAAAGCAAGGGGAGAGCTTGGGGCACCTGTCACCAGCCAGACCTGAGGCATGGGACAACCATGGAAATGGCTCCATGGCTTCTTGGAATGTTGGCATGTCTCCTGCCATCGAGCTTCAGTCCTAAAATTGTAGTAACTAAGACAAAACCAGCAGCATCTTGTCATTATGTGGGGGCTTTCTCCCCCCCCACCCCCGCCCTTTAAAAAACCCAAAAAACTAAAACAAAAGCAACCAGCCTCAGGAGCCCCAAAACATCCCAGTTTTTAAACAAAAGTGTCGTTTTGGTTAGTACTGAAATAGAGGGCAAGGCACAGCAAAGCTGTGGGCCTTGGAGGGCAAGTGCCAGGAATTCCCAGTGCCCACGAGCTGGGCTGTAACTGTGTCTGGAAAAGCCCTTGGGGAGGGGATGCTTCTCTTTGGAGCCAAATCGGGTCACTTTAATGTATTCCCCGGGGAGTGGGAGACCAGGATTATTTCTTCTGTATAGTTGAAAACAATTCCCAATCCCACTTTCTGGAAAATGGGAAAAGATGGAGTTGACTTCTTGAAGAAGGTCTGTGTCCCGGTGGGAGGCTGGTGGCAGTTTGGGAGGGGGACACTGGACCCCCTCACCTTGCCTCCCTCTACCTATTTATGATCCCCAGAGATAAGGCGCTTCCCACCTCGCAGCCGCCTTCATTACAGGCTGTTGGTCTGCAGGACCGCAATGCATTTATAATTTTTATTGTTATATCTTTTAATTTTATTTTGCTTTCCTTGCTGTCTCGGAGAAGGGAAGATAGGAGTCCATATTTATTACAGAGCAAACGATCTACCTCTGCGAATGTATGTATCAGTTAATTTAATCTCACCAGTTTTATTTAAACTGTTTTTCCTTCCTTTCTTTACTTCCCTCCTCCCTCCTTCCCCCCCCCCTTTTCCTCCTCCTCTGGGCGCAAGGTGATCAGTTTGTTTTAAAAAAAAA
>VXBX01001698.1:922945-949318 GCA_013400415.1 Scytalopus superciliaris
TTTCCCCCCCCCCGGGCGGCAAGGGAATCAGTTTGTTAAAAAAAAAAAAAAAGGAGGAAAAAAAGCTGGAAAGTAAAACTATCCCGTGCCTTTTATAATGTGTATTGAAAAGGCTTTTTCTGGTTGCTACGGCATCGCTGTGCCTTTCAGTGCTTACGCCTGTGTGCCTCCCGTGGCCCCCGTCTGATTGACATTTACAAATTACCAAGCTGAGAGTGTTCAATCTTTGACCCGTGTGTTTCTATTCAGCAATGAGTGAGATTTGCAAGCATTTTGTCATATAATTACTGCAAATCCCTTGAAAATTTCCACAACAACGCCTAGATGAATGGTAATTTGTGCAGACAGCCGCTGGTGCCTTTACAATACGCTCAGATGCAAAACAGTCTAATTTTTTTCCTTTTTTTTTTTTTTTTTACCCTAAGATTTCTGGGGGGAAAAAAATGTTCTGCATGTGAGTGTGTTGTAAAATATTTGGATTGTTAGATTTATTTGCTTACACAGCCTATATTTGTGCTGATTTTATTGTATTGACTGTATGCATTTTTTTCCTCCCATTCTACAGTTTTATTGTGTGTTGGTCATATGCATACATCACCCACATTGTTCTCTGGGAAATTTATTCCACCTTTCAGCGTGCTCTTGATAGGACTTATTGCATTACTAGTTAAGTGCTGAGATTTGCTACTACAAAGATTTGAAACAGCCCCTTGTAATGTTTATTTGCCAGACATGGCTGAGATCATATGTTTTCATAACACTTGGAGTACACCTGCGTTCCTGGGGCTGGCAGGGTTGGGCTGGTTGGGGTCTTGAGGGGTGGGCTGGGTATCTTCCCAAATTGGGTAGCCAAGGGGCAGAGCAACAAAGAGCCAGAAGGAGGGGGATGTCTAACACCTGTTGAAATAATCATTTATGTTTATTCATGAATTACTTACAGAATCACAGAATTGTTTAGTTTGGAAAAGATCTTCAAGATGATCAAGTCCAACCATTAAGCCAGCACTGCCACCGTGTTTACCACTAAATAGATGTATAGAATCATTTAGGTTGGAAAAGGTCTTTAAGACCATGGAGTCCAACTGTTCTACCAGCACTGCCAAGGCCATGCCCTCGAGTGCCACATCTTCATGGCTTTTAAATCCCTCCAGGGATGGTGACTCCACCACTGGCCTGGGCTGTTCCAGTGTTTCAGCAGCTCTTCAAATGGCTTGCAATATGCACCAAACTATAAAAGATGTATGATAAATACAAAATACAATACTGGGGAAGAGCCACCAGGGCCACTGGTGGATGCAAAACCAACAAGACCCACCCCATGCCAACCCTGTACCACAGGGTGCCAGGAGGGCTGTGCTGGTGAGCCCTTGCCAAGGAGAAGACATTAGAATTGGGTGTAACCTGGAATGAAGGATTTAGACCTTGGTTTTGAAAATTCTGGATTTGTGATCTGTATTTTAAAACATTTTGGCCAATAATTTTTTGGTGGAGTTTAGCGAGTATTTGCCCCTTCCAACTCATTCAAATCACCTTTTCAGAATTTCCTTACACTGATATATATATATATATATATANGATTTATTTCTGTTTGTTAAAACCAAAACAGCCTTGAAAGTTGTAACAACCAAACTGAGTTTCGGTACTGCTTTTGTTCTCTGCCCTCTGATGCTGGTTGGGTCCCTGGCCCAGGTGCAAGGGCAGAAACTCTGCTTTTTGTGGTTTATTTACCATGAGGATCACTGTGCCCATTGCTGGTGTGCCATCACCAGGAGGGCACAAAACTAGCTGTGTCTGCTCAGGTGAGCAGCAATACAGGAGGGCTGGTGGGGGACGAGCCTGGCTGGGGGCTCAGGTGGGCCTTGAGAACTGGAGCAGGAGGTTTCCAAAGGGTGACCCAAAGGTGGGAACCCCTCTGGGGCAGAGGGATGCTCGGGGTGAGCTGGTTTGGGTGGTGGGGCTGACTCGTGGCACTGACACGGGGCTGCTCGTCCTCCCCCAGCCAGCACTGGGGGAGAGCACCTTGTTACCTGCGATGCAAAGCACCTTCCGCGTCCCACGCGTTATTATTTATTATGACTGTAGTGTTCTCGCCGAGTCAGCCCTGACTGCACTGCAGCATTTTGCCTGGGCTGAGGAATTTCCTCTCCTGTCTTTGGGAGCGATTATCCCGAACCACGGCGAGCTGCAGTAACCCATGGGCTGTGCACCCTGGGGGCTGTCCGTGCAAAGCTGGGCTTGGAGGGGTCTCCTCTGGCCGCTTCCAGAGGAACCCTGAGCAGGTTCACCTTGTGGAAACCCAGCAACGGGGAAGAGACTGGTGTGGTACAACTCAAAGTGTTGCCCACGCTGAGGTGTTTGGGAGAGCGTGGCGGGCGCCGGGTCACGGTGACAGATCGGAGGGAGAGTTCAGTGACTGCCGAATCTGAACAAACCACTCCTGTCATTAGGCTGGAAATGTAATCTCTGCGAAGGAAGAGGCTATGGTAGACTTAGCAAGATCTGCTCCCGTTATGGGAATTTAATGCACCTGGTAGAAACTAACTGCAGGTCATCAGGTTTTATTGGCATAGTGCAGACATGCAGGGTGATGAACTGATCTGGCAAAACATTAACAAAGATAAAAAATAGTCCTGGATCGGGTTTTCTAGTGGGTATCATTGAAATCAGAGCAAATACTGCTCTTCAGGTACTTGTCTGTTCATCCCCGGTAATTTCTGCTGCTGTGCTGCTGGTGTAGATGGTCTTTTATACAGAGTTCACAGATAAATTTTTGTCTGACACATATCTAGAACTTATATAGTCACCTACTAATTTAAACCAATTTGCCCTAGGTGATGGGTGAATACACTTGAAAATTAAATGGGTCTGATTTAAGCATCCCTTCTCTGAAGCCAAAGATTATATAATTAAATTAAAAGAAAATGTGTTTTATAATAAACTGTATTTCCTCTTGGCAAAATCCAATTTTGAAACAAGATTGTAATATCATATCTAAAAATGTTTTCCCATGGGTATTACCAGTCTATTTCATTTAATTGTTTTCACCCATCATATTATGAGCTTTCAAAGTAGTGAAATGAGTGTGGTTTTTACGAAGAGCAAGGGAGGAAATGGCAGGGAGAGGGGAAAGCTGGCTCCTTTCCCAGGAGGAGCTCCTGAAAAATCAGGTGTGAGCACCTTGTTGCCTCCCCCAGGCTTTTGGTGCCTCACCCAGGGTGGTGGAAGGGGATGCAAAGCCAGCACAGATGGGCTGTTTGCTCAGGCCCCACAGCTCTATGGAAAACCTGGATTTCAGGGACTGTCACTGGCCCTTGGCAGCTCAGGTTCTCCTTCTCTGGTGAAGGTCTGGTGTAGGAAGGAACTCAGTGAGCTGTACTGTAAAGATTTTGCACTTCAGCAGAAAATCTTTAACACTTTGAGCATCTGGGAGCTCCTTCCCCTCTGTGGCCGTTTGTGTCGATGCACAAGGGTTTGGTGATGCCAATGGTTTCCCTGTGTATGGGTGAGCAGGATCGGGCCCCCACGCTGAGAGGGATCTGTTGTAGGGCCAGCAGCTCTTTGGGGTGGGATCCCCTCGGATACTGCAGCCATCCCACCCAGTGCTCAAACCAAGGGTGAGGGGAAACGCCACATAAATGTGGGATATGTTTCAAGTGAAATATGAGCCAATTTCACCCTTAATTAATGCGCTCATTTTCCTCTACGTACATTTATCTGTTCATCTGTCCCCGCATGCTGATGGCGCTGCATGGGGAGACGAGTGTCCCTTCCAGTCTTCTCTTCTAATTGTTGTGGCTGATGACCAATAGGAGTCAAGGCGATGGCAGCTTCGATGCTTCCCATTTGGTGGTGATTTGGCAAACTTTGGCAAAATGCAGGAAGCAAAGGTGGAGGTGTGAGAGCAGCCCTTGCTGCCCTGCTCTCAGTGAGAGCTGAGGGGCTGGAGGTGCCGAGAGATGGGGCCAGAGAGCAGCATCTCGGAGTCTCTGCTCCTCGAGGGTCCCCGCTGGACCCATTTATTTCCTAGATGGGAATGGGCCTATTTATTATCACCAGAGATACGTTAATCATGGGCAGGAGAGTCGGAAACAGACCCAGCAATGATAAGCACAAGTGTCTGTGCATGAGAGCCTGGCACAAATCCTGCCCTGCTCTCTCTGGGAAGGCAAGCACCCTTTCCACTGCAAGAACAGGCACAGGTCACCTTTTTCATCCCACAGCTCTCCTTTTTTTTTTTAATTTAGAAACCCCTGATTCTGTTTTCACACTTGTTGGGTTTTTCTGTGGAGGTGCCTGACAGTGTGGGGTGTTCCTCAAGGGAGGGCTTCTCCAGGGGTCCTGGGCAGGTTCTGTAGCAGCTGTGGGGATTCCTTGGCAGCTCTGAGCATCCCCACCACCGTAGGCAGGACCATGAGTACAACCACCCTTTCCTTCTGCGTATTTTCCCATCAAACAAATCCACTTTTCTGCTGTAAAAACTTCCCAGGACTCCTTGGCTTTTTAATGCCAGAGGTTACACAGACCCCCAAAGCTCGTGGACAGAACGAGTCAGTGACAGCTACTTGGCGACGTCCTGGGTGCCCACAGTCACCTGGAGCCCCCCAAAATCACAGCCACGCTGGGGATCCTGGGGGCAGCTGTGCTGAAGCGGGGCTTCCCAGGGTCTCATTAAATCCTTCAGAGCCTTTATCAGGGACAAAACTGTCGACTTTCTGGGAAAACGTTGATTAAAGCAACAGCGAGCAGGAGTTGAAAGGCTAATATTATCAGTTTTAGCTCGCTGGGGTGGTGTTTGCCTGAGGTAAAACAATCGTGCAGCGGAGAGCGGTGATAAGTGATGCTGTGCCTGAGCCAGCCGGGCTGTCCGAGGGCATCCTGGGCACTCGGGGGCATCGGCGGCGCAGGGGGAAGGACGGGGGTATTTAGATGGGAAGCGTTTTCCGCGGGCGTTCCACTGCTGTCAGCCATTTTAAGTTCTGAATCCTATTTCCCTGGTGCTTCCAAGAGAAGCTTTTGGGGGAGTCCCCAGCTAAAACTCAAATTTGCATTTAAATGGAGATTTTTTTTTTATTTTTTTTTTTTTTTAATGAGCAGGATGCATGGGAGACTAAGACTATTAGGTTTCCTTGTGGGAGAGTGCAGAATTCTCTCACCTTTTACATCCCACCCCCTCCCCAACGCCTTTAATGCACACTTTAAATTAGACATTAAAAAAAGGAATAGTGCGTCTTTAAGGAGAATATAATCATAAACAAATAAGTCTGGTTGCCCTTGCAGCAGAACTAATCTTCCCTCAGCTGAGCTGTGATATAGATCAGTAACAAGAGCCACGCGCAGGGGGTTCCTTTGAAATGCATAATACCTCCTCGTATAAATTGGAGTTGGTGTGATGGAGCTGTGAGATGACATATTGTGGCATGACCCCTCTCTACTGATTGTGGGTGAACCCTGCAAAGGTAAATCTAACACGGCGCACACATCAGACAATTTCATTTTCATCACCCAGGGACAAAAACATGGCAACAGAATCTTTTCAAATGATAATCTGCATGCTAGGCGGAATATTTTCCTTTCCTCTTTTCCTTTTTTTTATTTTATTTTTTTTTTTTTTGCATGTTCAATTCATGATGTAGGTGAAAGGAATTATAAATTGCTTCCAAAGTTCATTCATTCCCTTCTTCTCATTCTTCCCTTTCTTTTCCTCCTTTTTCTTCGGCTTTTGTTCTCTCTCCCTCCCTTTGTCTCTTTCACTTTTTTCTCTTCTTTTTATTTTCCTCTTCTTCCTCTTTTCTCTTTTTTCTCTTCTTTCTTTTTTGCCTATTTTAAATATCTGATTTTCTTTTATCTCTCACTTTTTTGTCTTCTCCCTCTCTCTCTTTTTTATTTCCCCCCCTCTTCTCTTTTTTCTTTCTCCATCTAAAAGTTTGGCATTTTGTGTGTGTAACTGATTCATTCTTCTCATCCCCTCAGGGACATCCAGTAATAATGATTTATAGGAGTGAGAAAATCTATGCTCTTGTTGTTACCAACTAATACCCCTCCTACCCTCCAAAAAGGGAGTTTTCCTGTAGAGGATCTCTCTGTACAAACCTTCTCCCTTGCTCCTCTCCACTCCCTTTGCCTTCCTACCCTTTTCCATCCAACTATTAGGAGAAATCAGCTGGTTTGCATCATGCCAACCAGGAATATATCCTGCAACACCTGAACTAGTTACATCGACTAAAAGGATGCCATGGCTGTTCTTTGTTCTTGTCTCCAGTGGGTCTGCGTTGGGTTTGATTCTTTGAGGCTAAAGATGGTTTAGAAAAATCCCCTTTAAAGTGATGCCTTAATTTACCATAAACCATTCCCCTCCCAAGTCAAGGTGTTTTTCCCCACCGTGGGAGCTCCCAGGTGAAATGGGAATTGTCGGTCCCTGTCGGAGGAGCAGAGCACGTGGTTTGTGTAGACCTGGAGTGGCAGTGCCATGGCAGCTCCAGAGCTACTGCCTCTGTTGGGCTCCTGTGGCCAACACTCGTGTTCGATATCAGACAAATAACTGATACTGAGCAGCATGGCCAGGACTCTGCCCTGAAGGCAGAGGGGACCTGGGAAGCTGGGCTCGGAAGCCACCTGGTAAGAGATGCTAGTCCTATCAGAGTCCTCTTGCCTGTCCATTTTTCCTGCTGTTTTTTTGTGTTAATTAATTGCTCTGTTGATCACCATGCTGGCAGTGCCTTGGGCTGGTTCTTTGTGGAAGGGTTTTTTCTTTGTGGAAGGGGCTGTGATGCTTTGGGCTCCCCTCTCCTCCATGCAGTGACCATGAGGTGCTGGGGACAGTTCTGTGGGGACAGTTGACATCACTCATCTCTCTGTGGGATTATTGCTGGCACAAGTGGAGCAGCTTTGGGGGTGTCACAGGGTGGGGTCACCCCTGGGTGCCCAGTTGCCTTTCTCCACTGCCCCTCCCCACCTTCGGGGCTGCAGGACGGCCCTGGAGGCAGCAGAGCAGGGAGCTGGGTGTTCTGTCCCCTTGCAGCTATGCCATGGCTTTGGGAGAGCCTCATAATTTATCCGTGCCTCAGTTTCCCCACCACTATAATGCACCTCTGGGACCTCTTCAGTTCAATTTACAAAGTGATGTGAAGGGTTCAGTGATCTCAGAAGCCACAAGCTCTTACCACCCTAAGAACTGCAGGCACAGGGAGACACAAAAACAGGCAGGGCATCAAAACTTTTGACACGCTTTGCATAAACGTGCTCACAATTAAATAATCAGTCAGGAGGGGGGTGCAGTGGGAAGGTGTAAATCTGCTCACAGATTAGGGCCATCACGGCCGTAATCCCATCACTGCCTCCCCGTCCCTGATGCCGAGTGACACGGCTATTGTGGACGTAAGGCAGTGACACAGAGATGAGTTTGTCGGTTCCACCTAGTGTGATTGCCATCTCCTCCTCGCAGAGGAGAGGAACGAAATTGAAGGAGAAAAGGTCAGAAAGGCCTGGTCATCCTCTCCCTTTCTCCCAAATCACTTGCTCCTGTGGATGGAAACGAGAAATGACAGGTTCCCGTGCCACTTGGGATGCAGGCAGCCCGGAGTAAAACAAAAAGGAAAGCTGGTTGGAGTAGGGGTGGATAGCAATGAATGTAGCCTGTTAATAACGCATTGCAGAGGCACAGGGGCTTGGTTATTGTTCGTGGCATCTGCTAACACCAAAGTGACAGTGACAAGTTCTTTGATTAGAAAGAGGGAAAGGTTTGTGGAAAACACCACCCTCTGCTTAAAATCCTCGATGCAGAGGGAGGTCAGCTGGGGAAATGGATTTTTTTTTTTTGTCTTCTCTTTCTGTTTTGGTGCAGAAATATCTCAGCTCAGGTCCTGGAGAATCTCTGCCTGAAAGCACCTTTTTTAATTTTTATTTGCTTTGTCCTTCTTTTCCCCATTCTTCACATATCCTTTAAAGGTGGAATGATTTCATCCATCCTTCTTGTAACTGTTGACCTCCCCCTGCAGTTATTCTTGCTGTGAAGAGCACCTTCCCAAAGTGCTTTCCATGAGAAGTGTAATCAGTTTGAGCTGTTTTGCATTGCTTATTTTTCTATTTTTTTGCGAACGTTTGATCCTTCTAAAAATTATTTTTTTTTTTACAACCAAGTGCTTTTATTTGGGTTTCCGGGAGAAAGTGCTTCTCTGAGAAGGCCAGGGGACGTCACAGTCAGCAGGAACCAAATCCTGCTGAGCTGTTGTCCATAGGGATGCTGCAGAGCACACGTGTGTGTGGAGGGATGCAGGATGCAGAACCCCATCACTGGGGCTGCTCTGCAGGTGCTGAGCCTCTTTCCTACCACACTTCCTGGGGAAAAATAAGAATAGGAGTGCCCAGAGCATTGGAAAAATGTAGGCTGGTTCATAAAGTCCTGCCTGTGCTGTGGGCAGAGGGGCTGGCTGGACACCCCAGCCCAGAACAGGCTGTTGTTCCTTTGAGGATGGAGAGCAAACCAGTGATCTTCAGCCAGGGAAAGGTTACCTGAAGAGAAACAGGGGATATCCACTATTTGCCACAGATCTGCAGGACCTTGTGGCAAAATGGGATGGGGAAGGAGATGATGACAGGTGGGGAAGGTGAGAAGTGGCTATGGGATTGTCTCTGTTGAGGCAGGTGAGATAGTCCAGCTCTGTAATGCCTCACCCAGCTGCAAAGCTGCCCAGAAAATTATCTTCTTTTCATCATATGTTACTTACAGCTCTTCCCCAAGTCCCCCTGGGTTGTCTTTAATGGGCTGCCTGGGATTTTTTTCTTTTCTTGTTTGTTGAAGAAAGAAACTTTTTCACAGGAAACATGGGGAAAAAATCCTCCCTTTTTCTGGTGGGAAAATAAGTGCCAGTTCACCTCTATTTCTGTGTAAATGGGGTTGTTAAATAGAGACGCTGTGCCTGGGGAGTGCAGAGTCTTACCTGTCTCATGGACAAAAACCATCACTACTGGCAGCACAAATTCAATGATTTTCCTGCATTTCCAGTTGGAGAGGAAATCTCAGAAATGAGAGAAAGAGAAATGCACACCGTCCAGGTGGAAACTGGTTTTCCCAGCATTGTGATTTTTCCTGAGAACTGAAATCAGCAGACATCTGGGCTGGAAGGATGTCAGTGTGCAGGCAGCAAGCTGGGCTAAAATATTCACAGAGATCAGTAATAAAACCTGTGTTACTTTTAGAAGAACAGCATAAAAAGTTACCAGAGCAAAGCAAGGGACAGGCTCCCTCTCCCTGGTGCTTGTGGGGTACCTGACCCCAGGCACATTTGGGGTTTGCTTCCTCAGCTCAGCCACAGGCAGGCAGGGGCTGTTGGCTTGGGTGGGTTTGCAAAGGAATAACAGGCTCTGGGAGAGGTCTGAGTTCTTTTGCTTCTGCTGAACACTTGATTTCTCCCCTTTCTTTCAAGATCAATAGATGTAACAGCTGGGGAGATCTTCTGTAGGTGTTTCTATCTGGTTTTAAATAGAATGCAAGAGGCAACAGCAATAATTCAGATTGGATGCAAGAGAAATGCTCTTTTAATGATGGTGACCAAGCACTGGCAGAGGAGCCTGGATATGCCAGAGAATCTCCATCCTCACAGAGTCTTAAAATTCACCTGAAGAAGGGCTTGAGCAGCCAGGTCATCCTTGAAGTCAGTGACTTTCTGCAGGAGCACAGTGAAGCTCTTTCTCACTTTTCTCACCTGCCACCCCTCACTTGATTTACAGCTGCACAGTTTGGCATTCAGCACCTCCCGGAGCTCTCCAGCCACCCTGCCCGTCAGTGGCACATCCTTGATGCCAAGCACTGGTGTGATGTCCATGGCCAAAACTCTGTGCTTACAATAAGCATTTTCTCAGGTGTGTTTTGGGGAGCAAAACATCTTCTAGGTGCCTTTATTCAATGCCCAGACTCTTGGTGCTGGTTTCTTGACCAAAACAGAGAAGAGGAAGTGCCAGAGTGTGGCTGCCTGCAGTGAGCACGGCTGAGCTATCAGAGAGGTCTCCATGGCAAGTGTTTTCCACAGGCAGGAACTTTTCCAGCTGCTGGGCCCTCATCTCCCTGGGTGCTGCCAGTTCCATGTGAAGCTGTGCAGTTACAGATTTTCAGATAAGGTGCTTTTGTTTCCCAGCCCTGTCTGGGTCACCGTTTGGAACTGATATGACAGGCCTAAGGCTAGTATAGAAATCTGTTACAAGTTCCCATTTCGTGAACGTGTCGCCAGTCAAATAGCCTATTTACTCTCTTGGGGATCTATTTTTAAAAGTTATTAGCAGATTACTGGTTTTCTATCAACCTCAGGCACCAATCTCCCAAAGATACTATTGTACTTTAATAAGGTGCATTTGATAATCTTCAGATAAAGGCATTTGGGGGGGGGGAGAGGAGAGGGAGAAACTCTTGCACTGATTCATCTAAGGGACACACGGGCTGTAGAAGGGTTAAATATACTCATGTTTCTAAATGGTTGAACTACTGTATGTTGTAGTTTTCAACTGCAAATCATCTTTAATAGCAGACATCACGGGATGGCTCATTACATTAAGCTATTTTTCATGCTATCTCCTGTAATATCCTTTAATCCAATGCGTTTCAAATCACCTCAGGCTAAAATAAGAGACATAGCGATGTAATAGCCTAGTGTATTAGTGGGTTAATTGCCCTGTTGTACTCTCTAGTAGATATCTCTGGAATGAGTTCTATATTAATTGTGAATTGCCTAATACATTTAACTCCTTGAGCAACTTGGTTCTTTGCTCTGTCTTTAATGAGCAAGAAAACTTTGGAGTTGTAAATAGTTGATTTTTGGTGGCCACCTCCACAGGGAGCCGGCCCTTCCCCACAAGCACTGAGTCATCCTCTTGGTGCTTAGGAAGAGTCAGCCTGGAGCACTAAAAGGAAATTATTGCTTTTTCCTGGAAGCTGCAAAGTTCTGTTCCAGCCCTGCAGCCTGCAAAGCCACATCACCGTGCTTGGAGGGTGCTCAGTGCCAAACTTCGAGACCAGGATCTGCGGAGGAGCAGAACCAGCACTGTGAAGATACAGTACATTGTGCCACAGCCACCCCAAACCGTACAGCTGGAGGGGGTGAGGGGGGGAAAGGAAGGTTTAAATAATACATCAGATTTCAGCCTCTCGTCTTGGCAGTGCCGTGGCCAGAAAGGGAAGACGAATGAAGTGCTCTGCAGCTCGTCAGAGGATGCAGCAGCGGGTCACTGACACAGACGGCTCACAAAGTATCGCCCATAATGTGCAGCAGCTAGTTTTCTAAAATTACTTTTGCGGCACTAGGCAGACGTGTCTGCAGATTTGCAGTCACTTTTCTGAAGATTGGAACATAAGTGTCACTGAGCTACCAGAGGGTAATGTCACTAATTTCTCTGGATGGCTCCCGGTTTGCATCAGGGGGGTGGAAGAAGGAGCAGGCACAGCAGAGGTTGGAGGGGAGTGCATAATTTGCAGGTGAGACATTTTTTATTCATTTCTTCTGGGACATTCTGGTTACTAAAAATCCTGGCAAACATGCTAGTGTCAATTTAAAGGGAAGGCACAGAGGAGGAATGCTGAAAAGCTCCTTGCTTTGGAAATTTAGAAGAAACTCCTTCCTGAAGTGCCAGCCATTGCTTAGACCCAACAGAATTGCAGGAGCTGAGGTGAGGAGACAGGTCAGAGGTCTGAATTTAACCTGTGTGACCAAAAGTGCTGCCCACCTGCTCTGCCTGGCCTGGCCTGTGCAGCTCAGTCTGTCCTGGAACAACGTGGCCATGGAGCAGCACACTGACTGTGTTAGGGATCTCTGCCTTTACATCTTACATATTTTCTGTATTAAATAACATACTCATAAGGATGCAATTCAGAACTCCTTTTGTAACACTAACCTTAAATATGTGCTCAGGTCATTCTAATGGAGCAGCTCCTGAAGTGTTTCACAGGAGAAACACTTTGGGTTTGTAACAGGGGGCTCAGACAGCTCCTTCCCATCCCTGGCCTCCACGGGCTCCAGCTGGAGAGCCTGAGCAGGGAGGCAAAGGGACGTGCACACACAATTCCTGCATTGGGAAACACTGCTGGCTTTCTGGAAGTTCTCCTGACTATTCCCACACAGATCTCTGAGGTGGAGGGCACAGAATGGCTCTATCTTCTGCAAAGAGTGACATGACACTACTTGCCACCATCACAGGTGGCAGCTCAGGGATTGAAATTTGGATTTTCTGAGCTCCCCTGCACTGCCTCTGACTCCTGCACACGTGATGATTATTATCAATACTCCTAAAACTCACATAACTTCATATATCATTGCTGCATATTAAAACACTCAAGCAGAGGTTTCCAAGGTTAATAGAGAATGTCAACAGCAAACTCTCACAGAGGGAGGTTTGTTTGGGACTCGAGACCAAGTAATGGTATTTGTCCTTTGCAGAGAAGCTGTGGAACAGGGGGATGGTGAGGGGGGCTCTGTGTGCCCCCCACGGGAAGGGGGATGGACTCTCACTCCCACGAAGCAGATTAGAAGCTCCCTGGAAATCAGCATCTCCTTCAGCCGCCTTTGTTCCAAACGCAGCCCCGCCGAAAGGCTGCCTTGTTCCAGTGCCACCGAGGCAATTTCTTCTGCTGTGAGGTAACTGTACTGACTTCAGTGGAATGACTTCTGATTTATACCTTGTGAAGTGAGAGAGGAGCCAGAGACACAGATAATTCCGCTCCAGCATTGCCTGTACCCACCACCAACTCCTCGCATTTACGTGAATGGTTAGTTAGGACTAGGAGAAATATCATCCCTCTGGTTTAAAACACAATGCAAGAATATTTGGGAGACAATCTGAGTGAAAATTTTGTAACTTGTAGAGGAAAATTCCTGAGAAACTAAGGAGCTAGTTGTTCTTTGAAGGAAAGACACAAAGTGCTTAGACTGCTGGAAAAAAATCCATCAAGCAATTCTCTATCTATAAAATAGGTGGTAATGCAATCTGAGCTTAATTTTGATGGCACACTGTACTTCATAACAGTGACAACACCTTAAAAATGTAATGAAAGGGCCTGATTTATTACTGAAATAATCCATTTAGCACTCCAATAAATAAAGGGAGAAAATACAACCAATGTTTCGGCAGAAGGGGAAAAAAAGAGAGAAAAATTGCAGTGCATAGCAGTTTTCTGGAAATGCATCCAGAGAGTGTGGCCACATGTTTTGGGGTTGATTATTTTTCTGAAGACAAATATAAATTCAAAGTTAGATTTAAGATTTAGGCCTGATGTCCACTCTGCATTCTGGTGCACTTTAAAACAAGCAGCCCTGTGATTCGGTAACACGAGGACTGGGTTTGAATGACAAGGGGGAGGAGAAAACACTAACTTACTGCCTTACAAATATTTGATTTTGAATATGCTCTCATAGCCATTATTAAGTGCAAAGCAAACATATTTTCCCCTCATGCCAAATTTGTTTTAATAACATGACGTTACTTCTGCAAATGTCAGCTCCAGCCTCTGTTTCAGTGGCACTTGGCCCACAGTGAAGGCTGGCGGGTTTTATACTCCCTCTCCATCACTTCTATTAATCTGTTTAATCTGCTATAGGGCCTGGCAGTGGCAATGACAGTAAAAAGCAATAAAATCCTCACGTGGCAGATGTCTGTATTTGGGTACAGTGTCCTGAACACTGGAAAGGAGAGCTGCTGCTTCTCTAGGGATGAAGGAAAAGCAGCAAACTGCTGCCATGTGGCCCATTTTGGGGGGATATTTTGCTTCGTGGCTTTGGACCATCCTTTGCTGGTGTCTCCATCCCTTGTGCCCATGTCCCGGGTGGCCAAGGCTGGAGGAATGGCTCCAGCACCAACATCCCACTGCGCCCTGCCCGGCCCTAATTGGCCTGTTTGTTTTGCAATAAGTGATTCCTGCCTGTCTTGGGGTGGATTGTTTTTCACACCATTAAATGAAGTTCTGCTGTATTGATCCCTGTTTTTCCAATTTGAAGCCTGAAAAGTGATGAAGACATTTTCTTGTTTTCTCATGTACTTTTCCCTCAGTTCATTTAGGTGACCTGTCTTTAGTTCCTTGCTCTGCTCACTGTAATTGCTTCTTCAGAGTAATGTTGCACCGTGAGCGCGGTACCACAGCCGGGCTGGGCTTTTATGGAAGGATGAAGGAAGGCGAGGTGGAAGTCATCAAGCAATACTAACTGTGGAAGGTTTGTCACAAATGACATCTCAATAGCAGCGTCTCAGTGGGTCTTGCTGGAACCTCAGTAAAACAGAGCAGAGGGTAAGGACAGGACCACAGGACACCTTTGTCTCTTCACAATGTTAATATTTTGCTTGAGAGATGGAAACGTTTGAAACAGGATTTTTCTTTGGGTGCAGATATTGTCATTTGTGTCCTCTTTACCTTTGTGAAAAATCTCAACACTCAAATGTTTGCATCCGGTTTTGCCAGGGATCTATTTTTGTTTGGCATTAACGTAAGGGGTGGATTTTTTCCAGAAGAGATCAATAGAGCGGGTGCTGAACTCAGGTTTAAGTGGCAAATTTAATTAAGGAGGGAGCAATGGTTGCTCCAACTCAGGCTCACTTGCAGTTATTTAACATTTGAGGTCTAAACCGAGCCCATAAGCACAGAGAGGTTTCTAGTGGCGTCAGTAGGCTCCAGACTTGCAGAATTTACTGACAGAAACTGAAGTGCAGTGAAGCCTTGGGAAAACACGGGAGGTTGGGATTGTTGCCTGCGCCCCTGAGCTCTTCCCACTGAGCCTGGCACAGCCTGGGATGCTTCAGCTGGAGAGTGGGAAGGCAGAACCCCTTTGCTGGCTCATCTCAGTGAGGAGGTAGGGACTGAATTAAAAGTCTGAGCCACGGAGTGTTTCACAGCAGCATCTTGGGGACCTCTGCGCCCCCACAGGGCTGCCTCCCCTGTGTTTGTGTCACTCTGAAGTGAGGCAGATGTTTATGAGGTTCTGCAACACTCCAGAGGATTTTTACACTCAATCTTTTTGGTTATTTTTCCTCCCCCATTCACAGGGAGACACATAAACCACCTTTGTTTTTAGGAACCTGTTACTTTGATTTCTTATGGAAGTGGATTTTGGTGGCTTTGCAGTAAATGGTGGCACTTTGTTTTGCTTTTCCTTGTTGGAAGGGAGTAAAGCAAGTGCTGTAAAGAGGTGGAATTGACAACTCCTGTGCAAGGCTGGGAGAAGGTACCTCACCTGAGAGGCTTCCCAAGGGAGCTCAGCCCTCCCTCAGTCCCTGCTGTGATGTTGCTTATTAAAGCAGCAGGGGGGTCTGAGAACATCCAGAGTCAAGCACGGCTCAGGTATTGGCAGGATGGCTTTATTCCCTGATCCTGGAAATAATCCTGTCAGGAAAGAGTGGCCTGGAGGAGGGTCTGGGGTGGAGGAAGGCAGCTGTGCATGGGGCCGTGCAGAACTGGGCTCTGGAGGCAGAGCTTGGTGTGCTTATTAGGAAAAGGATTAATCTATTTGTTTTGCGTTACTATTTGTATTATTTTTATGCACAAAAGCCTGAATTATGTAAGAACTTCACTGCCCAAATTGTGTTTGCTTGCTGTGAGCACAACACACAGAGGAAAATTCTTTCATTTGAATCTCTTCTGATCTAAGCGGTGGGTAGTGTGGAGAGAGGGAGCTCTGGGGGCAGCATCTGCCTTTTGTGCTCTCAGCATCTACTGTCATGAGGTCTCTGCTCCAACTGGCCTTCCAAAGGGTTGTCCCAACACCAGGTAATATATGATGTAGGCAATAAAGAGGGAAGGAGATGCAATAGAAACACAAACTTGTGATAATGTATTATTCCGAGAATAAAAAAAAAATCCAACGTGCAGTTTGAGAATGTGATGCCTTGTAGACAACAGGCAAATCTTGGGAACAATGTCCACTGGATCTGAATGGGACAATCCATTTCAAAGGTGTAATATATTAGACATGGTGAACAGCAGAAAGTACACAAACAAGGAGGGTTTAGTAATTTCTTTTCCCCTCTAAATGTAAAATCTTTGGAAAAAAGCTAGAAATTAGGAAAGGGGGTGATTTGCAGAAATAGCTGATCTGTTCATTGCCTCAGTGATAGGAGAGGATTTAGTTTTTTAAATTTTTTTTTTTATTGTAAACTACCTTATGACAATTGGTGATAAAAGAGCTGAGCCTTTCAAAAATCCATTTTAATAAAACACCATATGACCTCATAGATATGCATAGGATTTAGAAATAACATGGATTTTAATGAAGGTACTTGAAAGGTATGGTGCCATATTGCAATTTTATGGAAGATCTTAGATTAATGAAATTAAACGTGAACTGCATTGTTTAGATGATGAACTTAAGGTCATATCTGCAGCATTTGAAAGAGAAACCTTGAGTGGAGGGTGTAGAATCATTGATTTAGACCCTGGTAGACAGCTGAATAGCAAGCACTGAAGCATGAAGGTAAATTCCCATATTTCATTGTTAGAAGGTTAGCTGGTGGCTGCCAGCTTTTCAGTGATAATCACCAACCAATTCCACCCTGTTTCAAAAAAGATTTTGCCTTTGTTCACTAAGACACTTCTAAAAACCATTACTGTTCAAAGCAGGGGCACACTGTTTAAAGAGAAGCTATTTCTGCAAAATGCAGGATGGCAATGAGTTGATGCTGTCCTTGGATAGTGATGCTATTAAGTTCATTAGGATCATCATCCATTTAAAATGCTTATAAGGAGAATTGTGACTGTTTGCTGGAGACGCCAGAGGCACCTCCTACTGCAACTCCCAACGACTTGTCACTGGTGATTAGCTCTTTTGCTTCCTTAAGAATTTTTGTAAGACAATGACCCTTTCAGGTTTAAGTCCTGTTTCCGTCCTCAGACACACACGGGGAATAAATGCATGAACATGCACATGTGCTAAACTAATAGACGTGAATTTGTACAACAGGAAAATTGCAAGGAATGAAATGCTCAGGCCTGAAGAATAAGTGATAATAGAATGATACTGCCAATTACTGCTTGAGAACAGTGTTGTCACAGGGAGCAGCTCATGGAGATGGGAGGCTGAGGGGCGGAGAAAAGATTCCCTTTTGACAGTTTGCCGTTAAAGGGAATTTGTCAAGGATGTTAAAATTAGATCTAACTGGGCCAGATCCTCAGATGGCATAAATCAGCCTGTAGACTTCAAACCACGATCTGGCCACGTCCTCCTCTTTGTTCTTTCTTCATCTTTATTATCTGCACCACAGCCCTCCCTGAGAACTGTGAGGATGCTCCAAGCCCCACTGTCTTAGTGCTGGACCAGCACAGTGAGAGATGTTGCCCCACTTTTGTCTGCCCTGCACATCTTTTATTGCTCAAAACATCCATGTGGCTTACAAAACGTGCTAAGCAAGATGGGGGCCTTGTCTAGACCAGGATTTAGGCTGTGATGTCACTATCACCGAGGCAATCTGTGTGGACTGACCTGTTTTCAGTAAGGTGAGCTGCTTTCCACAATGACAAATTGATGGGGTTCCCTGTAATTTGTGCTGTTGGGTACCAGAGTGGGAACACTGAAATGGGAATCCATCACCTTGCACCCAGCACTGCTGATTAGGAATATGGTAATACTTAAGGGAGCGTTGAGCTTCTGGAGGGGCCTGCTGGGGTGCAGGGGTCCAGCTGGGTACAAGAAAGGGCAAACCTGAAAGAGATGCTCTCAGGTGGGAACTGAGACATCTATTTCTAATGTATTTCTATGCATGCTCTCTTCCAGCCTGATTTCTTGGCAAGGAAAGCTAAACTCTGCCACATCACTAAAGCCGTGTGAAAGCTGCCAGGAAGGAAATTAAATAAGAAATAGTGTTAGATAATGGTTGTAAATGCATTATGATCACTCTTTTCATTAGAAACTTCCTTGTTTTCTCCCTGGTGTACACCACAAACAGCTTGTACATGATTTATTTGTGTGTGTTTGGGAAGGAGAGGCAAAGGAAATAAAGTCTTTGCCATTAGATGTTTTAAAAGGCAGTTGGGAGATTTAGAGACACAACGCTTATTAAAATAAATGGAAGCTGTGCATCTAAATCCCCTGGTCATCCTTGAAAATCTTGTCCCCAGTGTTTATCTTGCAGTCATTTCCAAATGGGGCATTGCATGTCCCATTTCTAGTGTGTACCTAAGTGCAACGGGACAGCAAAACCAGGACCACACAGGGGCCAAGCCCAGCTCTGTGCCATGTGCTGCCTGATGTTGTGAGTGGGGAGAGACCATGATGGTACAAAGCATTTTCCAAGAAACTCTCTATACAACACCCCCCCTCCCCAAGTCCCACAGACATTAAGGGAATGTGGCTCTCCTCTCCCATTCCCAGAGGTTTCTGCTGTGTGCAGCTCTGGGTTTTAGACAGACTAACCCTGCTGTGTCCAGTTCTGTGGAGCTGATTTGCAGAGCTTTTAATAGATTCATAACTTTCCATCCTGCTGTAAATCTTCCAACAAATATTTTTTAATTTTTAAAGGAAACTATTGGCACTGGACACTTTGGAAATGCTGACCCATTAAGTCTAAACAGGGAAGTTAGGGCATGTTAAATATCAATTGATTATAAAACCCATATTAATTGACGTTTAGCAGCTCCACTAATGGAGAGGAGCTCATTACATAGCAGTTAACCCTCAACGCATATATATTAAATAATCAATTAGTATTTATTTAACATACAATAACCTCCCTATTAGAGCTAAATTAAAAGCCTCTTTATGGAGGCCTTGCAGAGAGCCCTGCACTGTGATAACTTAGAGACAGGAATTTGCATTCAGAGCCTGAATCTTTGTTAACTCTGGTAACCCCAAGATGATTTTAACATGTTAAGTGGCAGAGTAAAGGGGCTGTATTTGTTACAGTCACTTGGCCTTGCTAAGACAGACTCAGTGTGGGGAGAGGGCTCTGGGCAGGGGGTCAGTGCCAAAAAGTTGGTGAGTTGCTGCCCATGTGGTGCCAACAACACCCTGTGATGCGGCAGGTGATGGGTGAGAGGGAAACAGAGACTTGCTCACAAGTAAAAGACCTTTGAAGTAGAAGAGAAGTATTTTCAAATGTAAAAAGAAAGGAGAATGAGGAGAGAGATGGGCAGAGAGCAAGACAATATAAAAGCTAAGAAGTGGCATTGTTGGGTAATAGAATAGGGCAAACTGGGGAACTCAGAAAAGGAATAGCTGAACTAAATTGCTCAAAATGAGTCTCTCCTGTGTTATGATCTGAGCTGCCATTTATATCTGTGTGGTGTATTGAATATTAGCAGGTGGATTTACTCCCATCTCTCTGTGGCCAAGGAGGGGTGTAGCAGGGAGCTGTGCTGTTTTCCTTGGAGCCCAGGTGAGTTTTATATTGGGGTCTAATAGCCCCAGACCCTATTCAGAGCTGAATTCCATCACACCCCTATGCAATAATCTGTTTTCTGGTGGGGGGAAGCTGGGAAATCAAGCAGCTTCTCCAGAAGTCAATTTTGGTTCTTAAAATGGAGCCAGCTCAAGAAATTGTCATTGATCCACTTCTGAACTTGGAGCAAATTTCCATAAAAATAATCAGATCCTCTCGGCTGCAGAAGTTTTAATGCTGTGTGTTTCACTGGGTGGGATGGGCAGGCTGGGAGAACAGGAGCTGAGCAGTGATTTAGGTTCATGTCCTTCCTCTTCACTGTACCAGTTTTGAACAGGGAGTGAGGGGATGGGAGATGATGCCTTGGCTGCTTTCTTTGTAACATCTTGGCAAAAACAAGCTAAAGAAAGCGAGTTGTTTGCTCTGATCCTCAGCAGATGAAATCTGGAGCAGCCCTTTGTAAGGCTTAAAAAGCCCAAATAATTTAGGCTCCTGAGACAGTGCCTGGGGATGTGGCTTGGCTGAAACCCTTCCTGAAACTTGGAGGAGCTCTGACAGTGGGGGAGCTGGGTCCAGCCTGGAGCAGGTAATGACAGGTCTATCCCAAAGGTGTGAAGAAGGGCAGGGATCCCGTGGAGCAGCCCTGATGGTGTGGGGAGTTTTAGTCATGTGTGAAAAGGGGTGTGTGCCCCCCCGACCCTGCCGACTGCCCCCCCTCCAGAGGGAGAATCCCAGCATCTCCCAGCTACAGAGTGACAAAGGGAGCCAAGGAGATCCAGGGGTGACAGAGATGGGGCAGAAACAGGCAAATAACCGTGGACTAGAAACATCAGCAGGCGGAGTTTAATGAAGGGATAAGCAAAATAAAATGGGAGGTGAATGCCAATGCTGTTTGAAGGATAATAATGAAGCTGATGGAAAAACTGCTCTAACCATTTTGGATCTCAGGGAAGACCCGACTTTGATTTTACCAAGAAAAAGCCTGTTTCAGGCTTTTTAGCTCTGCCAAGGAGTATAACACACGCATATGTCAATGCCTGCCCCTCCCGAAACTCGGGAGGACTTTGCTGTTTGCTGCTCACTCCAGCAGAGAGAGACCTTCGAGGTCTTCTCCCTCCAAGGACAGCACCAGTCATTTGAGCAAGTGATGGTCACCTGTATTCACAGGTATATGATGTATTTTTAGCACTTGCAATAAATTACTTCTTTTTCTCCTTACAGCTTCTGGAAACGTTCCCAGTCAGTGGCCTATTCATCAGGATTGTTACATTTCTGCTGCTGGAAAGAGGGAAGTACCTTTTTCTCTTCCTCTTTATTAGCATGTGCCATAGTGTGAGGGACTGGCCCGGGAGGGAACCCCATTGTGAGCGGCACTGGGTAAACACAGCCGAGGTGACAGTGACAGTCCTCATCACAGAGTGTTAGCAATTCAAACAGCCATGTCACTCAAGGAGTTTGAGAGAAGGGGGAAGGAAAAGCAAAAGGGAGAATGTGACAGTTTGCAAACATGCAGTCGCATGACTTTGTCATAGATGTGTTCATTCTGTAAGCATCTGGAAGGAAATGCAAATGAATTTCATGCTGGCCAAGTCTATGTGCAAGGGAGGACTGTTGGAGCTTTGTTAGACATGTAGAAATTTCTTTCTCTTGTAGAAAGGGAAAACTAAAAGGCTTTTGGAAAATTGAAATTACCCTGTTTTTGCCCGAAGGGGTTATATTCTTGAGCCCTAGGGAAAGGCAGTCTTTCTATTATCTATTAATATTAAGCAGAAGGAAGTAGTAAAACAGAAGCAGTGGAGCAAAAACAAACCCAAAAACTCCACCAAACAAAACCTGATCATTTTCCATGGAAAAATTTTCGGGTGATTGGAATGTATTAATATTTCCTAAAATAACCAATTTAATCCCTCCACAGTGCAATGGTAACATCAAATGTAAAAAATTTAGGAAACTAGGCTAAAGATTTTCTATTGCCCTGAAACTTTGCCTTAGAGAAATGATAACACAGAATTTCCTTGGGAAAGAACTGAGTAGAGAATGTTGTGGAATTATTTTAGTTAAACTGACTGCAATGCTAAAAATGAATCCTGGGGTAGGACAGTAAAGAAACACACACTGGAATATTAATTCTGCTTCCAATCATCCGAGGATGAAGTCAGGAGAGAATTCACAGGCTGTCTGGTTTCCACAGGCTTTGGGGAGGCCGTGCCAGTGCTATTCTTTCCTTCTGGATTTGCCTGCGACTCTTCACAATATTAGTGGAAATAATTTCCTCTGTGGAGAAGCAGCCGCCTCTGTCCTGCTGGTCTCTCTCTGCTGTGGATCCCTTCATCACATCTCCCCTCAATCCTGGTAGGCAGCTGTGCCTGCAGGGTGTTGTTCAGTCTTTTACCCAATTATCCAGGCACAGAACACCCATCCCAAGCTAATCATGAAGGACAATCTTCTCTGGGTGAAAATACTCTCTGAGGACTCATCTCTGCTGTGGTGGCTTCAGGGAATGAAACCACTAATTATAGGAGAGGAGTGTTTGGATTGTATCATATGTGACGTTAGAAGCAGAAAGGGAGATCCCAGGGCTGAGACTGAGGATCCCATGGCTTTGCTGTGCCATTTGACCCCTTCCCAGTCTCTCTGGTTCTCCAGGGAAACCTACTCAGCCCCATGGGCAGCCTGTGTTCCCTCCTTGAGGGACTCTTCTCTTTGAAAATCCCAATCTAAGCACAATTGTGTGGAGCTTCAGCAAGTGTAAGAACAAATAATTTTCATCTGTAAAGAATTCCTATCTGCAAGGAATAACTAATTCCTGTTTATAAGGAATAATTCCTCTCTGTACCCCACTACAAATCCTCAGGCAGCAGGCACCAGGGTAGAGTAAAATGGTTATTTTAGCTGTATCATCTCCCAGGATTTCCTGCCCTCCATCTCTGTGGAGGGGTTGCTGGCAGCTCATGGCTCTGCTGATTTCAGCTCTCCAGGCTCTCCTGCTGAAATGCCAGAGCTGCTTCCCAGGATTTGGCCATAAACTGCACAGCCCAAGGAAGATGTTGCTTGTTTTCTGAAGGACAGGATGATATCACCCCGTGTATGTCCTCTATCTATTGCCTCTCTGGGCAGGGAAAACATAAGCGCTGTTCCCACCATTTTATTTATTGGCTTTCCCCTGTTTCCTGGGAAAAGCCTGGGTTTTAGTACTTTTGTGTGTGCGTGTGAGCCTGTGTGGGGTAGGCGTGTGTGTGTGTGTGTTTAGGAGGTTAAAAAAAATTTCTTGCTGTCAGCAAGTGATGTTACAAACCTGCTCTGACAAGGCTGGTTGTATATTTACAGTTGGTGAGAGCGAAGGCTTCATCAATCTTCACGCTTTGAAAGGGACAGGCCCGCTCCCATGAGCACCTGCTCCGGGAGAACAGCTGAACTGTGACTTTCCAGGGAACTAGCTGTAAATTTTAGCCATTCCCCCCGCAGCCCACGCATGCTTGAGCTCTTTAACCTTCCCAGGCTGGCAGGAGTCCCAGCAATCAGTTTAGTGCAAAGACTGGGGTTCTTTTTAATTAACCTTTTGTTTCCCATTGCAGGTGTTTCAAAGTTTCTTAATGTTAAAAAGGAACAGGAAAAAAAAATGTTTGCAGGGGTGCATCCACTATTTCTATGCTTGGTGATCAAACAGGATCAGCCTTTCCCGCGTTTCCCCTCCACATTTGCCTCCTGGATGTGTGTCTGTGCCAGCATCTGCTGGGAACTGGCAGCACAGGTTCCCTGTAGGCACCTGCAGAAAGAATTCCTGGGAGTGCACTGTAGTTCTGTCCTGAAGGCCAGTGTTCCCTTCCTTTTCCAACCTGCTCCTTGTTCTCCAGGCAACTTTCTCCAGACCCTTGACTCCCTCAGTGTGTTGTTTATTTGATGTGCTGTTTATTGGTTTGGCCTCTCACACCCAGCCTGCCCAGCCAGGGAGGGTTTGATTATGGACTTGTTGGCTCCTGCTTTAGCAGACTTTGGTATTCCTGAAGGGCTTGCTCAGTGAAAGGAACAATCTCAACCCTCCCTATAACTCCAAGCTGGCCAACCTGTGCTCACCATCTTCAAGGATCTGCTGCACAAGGCAGGTGAGCAAGACAGAGTTTAGAAAACACAGTAGAAAATCAGAGGGAGCGGATTCAGGTGGATCCTGTTTGGGAGGTGTGGCAGTATTTTGTATGTAAAAGCAGTTGGTTTACTTCAGGCAGGCTGTCCTGTTAATAAAACAAAGATATATCCCTTTGGGAGGGAAATATTCCTGTGCTGGAGAAAAGGGATATATTGTCCTGTTTGATCAATAGAATTATTAGTAGAACAAGGACCTGTTATATCGCTAAGAAAATTCATATGTGGAAATTTATCACAAGGAAAAAAATACGTTTAAGCTCCACTTAAAACAATAAAATATATCTTTGAGGGAAAGTTTCAGACTTTTCTGTACAAGAGGAATAATGGTTTCTATAATTTAATAGGTGCTAAATTTGGTGAGGAGTGCCAGCAAATCCATTTCACATAATGATATTTTATCTCCCTTGATATGGTCATTTTCATGAATGTCTTTTTATTGGTTCCCTTGTCCCACGAAGTGTCCAAGGTGGTGCTGCTCATCCTCAAACGCCAAGCACATACGGAGGCAGGGATGGCTGGAGAAACCTATTAATAATGGCTGCACAAAAAATGGGCAGGAACTGCATGACAGTTAAATGTGCTCCCTATAAATAAAGAACATTTCTATTTGACCCTCAGGGCTGTGGCTTTTCAGCACTTACTTTTGTAGGAGTTAAGGTGGTCACGGCTATTACAAACTAGAGATAAGCTTAAGAAATTCAGGTGAGGATAACAGGAAAAAAGAGAGGTTCCAAAGAAGATTTCACTGAAAGTCTCAGCTAGGAAAAAAAAATATCTAAAATTGCCCTCAGTGAGGGATTTTGTTTACATAGGCAAGGGCAATTTGCTTCTTGGAAAAAGGAGTGATTTATTCTCTTAGGTATCTAATTGCAAATTCACAGAGCCAAGCCTTTTGCTCATGTAGCTCTGCTGAGAGGGACAGGAGCATTAGTTACAAAGGTTCACGGGTTTTTAGAACCCTCAGTGTACATTGTCTATAAACCAAAATACACAGTTATGGTTTCAATCTGGCTGGAACTTTATGCTGACTAGAGTTAGCAACCACAATCTGTGACTGCTATCACAAAACAGAACCTGCACCTCAGGAAGGGGAACTGAGACATTTTTCTTGGGGGAAAAAGAAGAAACGTGGATGAAAATCAGAATAAAAGGGGAGGAAGGGGAAAAATATACAGGTATGTAGCAAAGAGGCAACATATATTACAGTGTGATACACACTTGGTATAAAATGGCCCAGAGAAGCTGTGGCTGCCCCATCCCTGGAAGTGTCCAAGACCAGCCTGGACAAGGCTTGGAGCAAGCTGGGATAGGGTCAACGTGTGGTCCTGAAACTGCAAATTCAGAACGAAGCAAGGAGCAAAAGAACTGACAGGATGAGCCATCATGGGAAATGAAGGGAAGACTGTGAAAATGGTTATAATAAATAATAAGAAATGTTGCATGGGCCAAAGGAGCAATAGATCAGCAATAGGAAGACTCTAAAAGATGCTGAGAGTTATTGATAGACATTGTGTAAAGAAAAAAAAAAAACATAAAAAAAGAAATCCCTGATAGTTTTGCCTTCACGTTCACAAAGGCAGGCAGCAGGGCAGATGCCAAAGTGAAAGATAAATTTCCTTTTGCATAAAGAAGAAATACCGAAGGAAACTGAGCAGAGGTGATGAAGAAATTAAGAGTGTTAAAAGAGCCTGAAAGCATGTGGTCCACATCAAACCTCCTTCAGGATTGTGAGCTGAGTCAGCAAAATGCATAAAAAATCTGTGGAGGGAAATGAGAACCTCTTTGGAGACCAGAAATGGAGAGATCCCACTGGTGTCAACTCCAAGGAATCTTTCCAGAAAGGAAAAGTGGCTATACAGTGGAAGGTGGCTTGCTTGGCCAGGAGGCCAAAGTCTGTTTTAACCTGGGATTGCACTAGAGAAATAGTTAGGGTAAGTTATGAGTTTAATTAAAGGAAAACCATCAAGGATTAAAAAATTGGAATCTGTGCCAATAAAAGGAGAAGAAAACTGACAGCGGCTTTCTGAGGAATTAATGCAAATCGCAGGCTAGGGAAAAGCCAAAAGATATAACTTCTGCTGTGGCAGGAAAGGTTGGATCTAACACCGTCGGGAAGTGCAATCCTGAGTAAAAGTGACAAGTGTGGGACATGGAAGTGGCTGGGCAAGCACTGGCTGGTGGGTCCCTGCCACGGAGCTAGTCATGAGGATGGGCTGAGTTTTACTTGGAGAGAGTGAAGGAACTTCAGGATAAAGTGGTTATTGAGGTGAATTCAACTGGAGGGAGCCCAGAGACCATGGAGGGAACAAAGACCACCAGGGTTTGAGGGCGCCTGGTTTGGGTGGGGAGCATTTCAGCCCAAGCGCTGATCGGGCAAGCCCTCTGCATTTCTGCAACAAGTTTCACTGAAAGACTCTCGATTCACACACTCTTTAATTAAGTAAAACTCCAAACGTTGCCCAGGCAGGTAAGTGCACGCTGAAGAGCCACCACCAGACACGGCGCGTTGGGCTTCGTGAGGCGGGAGGGCGGCAGGGCCTCAGGGAAGGTGAGGAACATGGAGGGTCTGTGGGGAAATTGGAGGGACCTGTGAGGAAGGTGGGAAGGTGGAGGGTCTTTAGCAAAGTGAAGGGTCTGTGGGGAAGGTGGTGGGTTTGTGGGGGAAGGTGGAAAGGGGATGAGTCTGTGGGAAAGGTGGAGGGTTTGTGGGAAAGATAAGAAAGTGAAGGGTCTGTGGGGAAATCGGAGGGTCTGTGGGGAAGACGGGAAAAATGGAGGGTCTATGGCCAAGGTTGTGGGTCTGTGGGGAAGGTGGGAAAGTGAAGGGTCTGTGGGGAAGGTGGTGGGTCTGTGGGGAAGATGGGAAAGTGAAGGGTCTGTGGGGAAATTGGAGGG